>VATE01000007.1:236462-260532 GCA_008065195.1 Metschnikowia amazonensis
TCAATCAATGGTCGAAACGGACAAAACCAAAGTAGTTTTCATGTTATGCTGTATATTAAAGCTTGTAATTGGTATGAATAATTTTGAAAAATACTGTACCAATGCAACAAAATTAATCAAACCAGTATTCAATGTGCGACAAAATTATTCAAACCAAATGCATTTTTAATAAATAGCATAACATGGAAACTACTTTAGGTTTTTCAGTTGCGGCCGTTTAATGGAAGAATCCAAGAATAGAATGTAATAGTAATCAATAAGATATAAAATATGTGATTACTGAAAACTATTAAAAGTTGGTGTGAAACATTGTCATTTGGTTTGAAAGATTGTGCGAAGTGGTACAGTATTTTTCAAAATTATTCATACCTGTGCGAAAAAATATCCATACCAATATTTCAAAATTTTCAAACTAGTGCGACAAAATTTTTCATACCAAATGGCATAATGTTTCACCAACTTTTAATAGAATTAATAATCAGAAATTTTATATCTGGAAGATTACTCTTATATGCTATTCTTGGAATCTCTTAATCAGTGATCGAAACGGATAAAACTAAAGTAGTTTTCATGTTATGCTGTATATTAAAACTTGTACTTGGTATGAATAATTTTGTAATATGGTATGAATAATTTTGTAATATGGTATGAATAATCTTGAAAAAGACTGTAATGCTTCACACCAACTTTAAATAAATTTCAGTAATCAGATATTCTAAATCGGGACGATTGCTATTATACAACACTCTTGGAATCTTCCAAACAATGGTCGGGCAAAAAACGAAAGTAGTTTCAATGTTATGCTATATATTAAAACTTGTATTTGGTATGAATAATTTTGAAATATAGGTGAGTAATTTTGAAAATACTGTACCAATGCGACAAAAATATTCAAACCAATATTTCAAAATTAGACCAGTGCGACGAAATTATTCAAACTAAATACAAGTTTTACGATACAAGATAACATGAAACTATTTTAGTTTTGTCCGTTTCGATAGTTTATTGGAAGACTCCAAGAATAGTATATATAAAACTCGTCCAGATAAAAATTTCTGATTACTGAATTCTATTAAAAGCCATTGGTTTGAATAATTTTGAAATATTGGTGAATACAGTATTTTTCAAAAATATTCATACCAATACGATAAAATTATTCATACCAATACGATAAAATTATTCATACCAATATTACAAAAATATTCATACCAATATTACAAAATTATTCATACCAATATTACAAAATTATTTATACCAAGTACAAGTTTTAATATACAGCATAACATGGAAACTACTTTAGTTTGTCCGTTTCAACCGTTAATTAGAAGACTCCAGGAATAGAATGTAATAGCAATCAGCAAAATATAAAATATCTGATTACTGAAAACTATTAAAAGTTGGTGTGAAACATTATGCCATTTGGTATGAATAATTTGTCGCATTGGTTGAATAATTTTGAAATATTGGTATGAATATTTTGTCGCACTGGTGAATAATTTTGTCGCACTGGTATGAATAATTTTGAAAAAGACTGTAATTTTATCGCACTAGTTTGAATAATTTTGAAATATTGGTGAATAATTTTATCGCACTAGTTTGAAAAATTGAAATACTGGTCTGAATAATTTTATCGCACTAATTTGAATAATTTTGAAATCTTTTTCAAAATTATTCCATAATGTTTCACACTAACTTATAATAGTTTTCAGTAATCAGATATTTCATATTTTGCTGATTGCAACTACATTTTATTCTTGGAGTCTTCCACTCAGCGGTCAAAACGGATAAAACTAAAGTAGTTTCCATGTTTGCTGTACATTAAAACTGTATTTGGTATGAAATATTGGTGAATATTTGAAATATTGGTGAATATTTGAAATATTGGTGAATATTTGAAATATTGGTGAATATTGAAATATTGGTGAATAATTTTGTCGCACTGGTTTGAATAATTTTGAAAATACTGTACCAAATGGCAATGTTTCACAACTTTTAATAGTTCCGTAATCAGATATTTCATATCTTGCTAATTGCTATTACATTCTATTCTTGGGTCTTCCTATCTACAGCCAAACGGACAAATAAAGTAATTTCCTTGTTTGCTGTATATTAAACTTGTATGGTTTGATTAATTTTGAATATTCATGTATAATCTTGTATGGTTTGATTATTGATGAATATTTTGTCGCACTGGTTAACAATTTTGAAAATACTGCTTCTACACCTGCCCTACCGCACATATACATGGTCTATACAAGTCTATTCAATGGCCAGACACTGGTGGGTCTCTATGTGCAGGGAGATCCAGTCATCCACAGTTTTAAACTCCTTTGAGCATAATTTGCAAGTACCCGGAATCTTGCTCCGGTTGCTTTTTTTGGTGCCCTCAGGATATTGAAAGTGAATGGCCTTCAAGTGGTTTTTATAGGTGTCGCATCTGGAAAAAATGCCCAGCGTGTGGCTGCATTTATCTCCAGACAAGCCAGTTTTGAAAGGGCATTTGAACTGACCGTGGTCGGCGCCCATTTCCTTCCAGTGACATTTAAAATGGCGAAAAAGGTCATTTGGCCGGGCAAATCCCCGCTGGCATACCTTGCAAACGTGAGGTCTGGCAGTAGGGTTCAAGTGCGTGGAGCGGTGCGTAGCCAAATTGGAAAAATGTTGCAAGCACTGCGGACACTGGCGCTTTTTCCTTTTTCTCAGAGGCTCGGGCGACTCGCTCTCTGCACACTCGCTCGGAGTTTTGGGCGAAGTAGGACTTTCATGATCGGATGAAGATTGAGGATCTTCACTAGGAGCACGATTGTAATTGTTGAGGTTATGAGCCGAAGCCTCATTAAATGGGGTGATGTAGGCAGGTGCAAGCACTGCAGGCACTGCAGATACTTGAGGTCCAGCCACTACAATATCAGTAGACCCAGTACCAGTAGACCCAGTACCAGTAGATCCAGTACCAGTAGACCCAGTACCAATAGACACAGTACTAGTGGTTGCAGAAACAGCGGGAACCGGAGGAACTGACACCGAAGGAACCGACAGAACTGACACCGAAGGAACTGACACCGCAGGCAAAAATGCAGCCACAATAGTTGTATCATCCGAAAGATCGGAAACCGATGACTTGGACGAGTATGATGCAGGATATGAATTGGCAACATAGGCCGTGGTGGTTGGAACAGCAGGCGTTCCAATTCTTGTTGGGTTGGGGTTGGTAAACGAATCATGGCCGAGACTAGGACCACCATTATTTGGAGCCCCACTTTTTAGGGCTCCGGTATTAAGAACACCATTATTTAGAGCTCCATTATGTAGAGCTCCATTATGTAGAGCTCCATTATTGAGGACTCCATTATTGAGGACTCCATTATTGGGGCCTCCATTATTAAGAGCTCCATAGCCTAGAGCTCCAGTTTTGGCAGGCGTAAATATATCGGGTTTCAACTGGACCATGGAGTGCAACACGCCAGGCAAGGTGCGAGTGGACTCTATGCTAGGAGGGGTCCGATCATATGTATGATAATGTGTGGGGTAATGTGTAGAGTAATGTGAAGCATTGTAGTTTCCATGGTGCGCGTTTTGCTGCGGTAGGGCAAAATCCAAAGCAAGCGAATTTAACGGTGGAAGACGGCATTCGATCTTGTTGCCCATTTTGCGATGTGGAAGAAGAAATTTAGACTAAGCGATGGACCTAAGGGGCTTTAGTAGTAGGATAGATTTGAAGTCAGGGAGCGCAAGACTGATGAACTGGATAAATTGGTTGAAGAATAGACTTGATTTGGGATTAGTTTTGGATTGGAACTGGAGTGAAGAAACTGGACAGAAAGTGGAGTGAAGAAAGTGGACAGAAACTGGACAGAAACTGGGGTGAAGAATCTGGACTATCTGAAACTGGAGTGAAGAAACTGAACTAATCGAATCTGAACAATCTGTATCTGAACTAATCGAATCTGAACAATCTGTATCTGAACAATCTGTATTTAAACAATCTGAATCTGAACAATCTGAATCTGAATCAAATCAAATCTAATCAAATCGATCTGAAATTTTGTCGGTTGTTGGGTGTTGGTTGTTGGTTTGTTGTATCCTTGGTGATCAGCCAATCAACAGACGTAGTTTAATTTCAAACCTGACAGCTAAATCAGCAAGTAACCGAACACTAGGCGGATGCAGTAAGTGGATTGTTTGATTTCTTAGGAAAAGAAAAATATATTTTGGAATAAATAGATTCACTCAGTCAAAAGTGGGCGAACAAATAAACGCAATATTTCGTGGGCAGGCAGCCGATATATAGGAATCGGCCGGTTAGAAGTATTCCCGATTCTTCCGCTACGCAGTAATAAAACCTCGCGGACGGCTGAAAAACCTGCAAGGCGAGCGCAGCCTTGGCGGCTGCATGCAGTCTGCGGCTCGGAATCAGCATCCAGATTTGCGAGATCCAAGCCTAACAAGGAAGGCCAAACGAGAGGGGAGATGGTATTTTAATTTCTTTGGCTTGATTTGTGTTTATTGTGTAAGGATGCTTGGAAGGTATTGTATTTGATTTTTGGAAAGATTGTTTTGAATAGAGCATCTTAAATTCTGCAGTGGGGATCTGTGAATTTGATCTGAGAAAATCTTTGATTCTGATCTTTTAATATTGATCTTGAATATTGATTTGAACATTGATTTGAATATTGATTTGAATATTGATCTTGAATATTGATCTTGAATATTGATTTGAATATTGATCTTGAATATTGATTTGAATATTGATTTGAATATTGATTTGAATATTGATCTTTGATTCTAATGATTCTCCTGTCTTCTCCCTGCCTGCTTGACCCTTCTCACGGTTGGCACGGCGAGCGCATGGCTTCGCCGCCTGAAACAACCAGTATGCACACCCTTTCCACATTCCCATACTCTCCTTAGTCACGTCTCCTTTCCAGCAGAAAGCATCCCAGCCACGGCAGCCGCTTCGGCTTCGTGTAGTGCCGAGGAACCTGCAGAGCGGCAGATCTTGATGCAGGCCGTGCATGCACGGGTGACAGGACTTAGTCAGCAAGAAGCCAAGTCGAAAAAAAATCCACATATGTCTCCAACTACAGAAAATCCTCGAAGATGGCGAGACTAGGGATCCATGCGCCATAGCTGGCCCGATTTCGAAGTCTGAGCACTTCTGGTGCATATTCCGCTAGTTCCGGCCTGTCACGTCCATGAATAGGGGTACGGCTCGAATGCGCGCCCATTCCGCTTTGGGATTTTCTCCGAGCTTGGCAGCAGCATTTCTGAAATGCAGAGATGATCCTTAGCAATATGAAACGACCTGGTTCTCGGTACAAGTACCCGCCATGCTGTCCAAGAATTATTTAAAGCATATTTAGTGAGATACAAAGAATGTGAAAGGACAAGTTGCATAGCATGGTCTGTGAGGTATGGAATACCAGAACATGGAGTTCCGCTAAGACGCTGAAATGTGAATTGTTGAATTTGTTTGGAAGTCATTTGATAGATTTAGATCTAGGATTTACGATTTGTTCTGGGATTTACGATTTGTTCTAGGATCTTCAGTTCCATGTTTGAGTTCCATGTTTGAGTTTCATGATCTTCAGTCAAAAAACTCCAGCTCCATGATTTCAGTTCCATGATTTCAGTTCCATGATTTCAGTTCCATGATTTCAGTTCCATGATTTCAGTCAAAATCTCCAGCTCCATGATTTCAGTTCCATGATTTCATCTACAATCTTTAGTCAAAATCTCCAGCTCCATTATTTCAGTCAAAATCTCCAGCTTCACGATCTTCAGTTCCCCATCTTCAGTTAAAAAACTCCAGCTCCATGAATCTCCAGCTCCATGAATCTCCAGCTCCACGATTTCCAGCTCCATCATTTCAGTCAAAATCCAACTCCATGATTCCAGCTCATTTCAAAATTCCAGCTCATTTCATCATACAATCTTCTTGTCAATACTCCTTACTTCCAGAATGTGCCCATTGATTCCTCGAATGTACGGGTGTGCCAAGATACTCCTTCGGTGTAAATCCGTCTTGGCGCCGTGGCTGCATGGAGCCTGCGTGAAGCCTGCGTGGAGCCTGCGTGGAGCCTGCGTGGGGGCGCGTGGAGGATGCGCATGATGTTTAGTGTCATGGAGCGGCTTTAATTTCCGTGGCTGAGGCAGATCCGCGGAACGGCACTTGCGGGAGGAGTGCGCCGAGCGATCGATGGATGCAACGCTACCAAGTCAGGGGAGCCGCGTTCGTCGCAGACGGAACCGGTGAGCCGCGTCTTCTCTGTGCACTCCTACTGGTCAATGTCAAGTATTGTCATGTTCTTGTCAATGCTATTGTTGAGGCATAGTAGCGTTATTGTCCATACTGACGAGAATGAACATTGCATTTTGCTTGTCGGACATTTCCGAAAACGACCATGTTGTTGAATGTTCTCCATGATGTCGTCTAAAAGGGGCAATGGCCTTCCGAAATCGGCCCTGTCGTGTCTCTATAAACACCCGTACATCGGTGTACCACCAGATATCCGGTGCCATCAGACATCCGGCGTGCCACCGGACATCCGACGTGCTTCCATTCCGCATACTAAAAGTTGACCCGCTTATTCTTGTTAATTATTATCTATACTCTTGTTAATTATTATCTATATTCTTGTTAATTATTACAGTCTCTTTCAAAATTATTCATACCAGTGCGATAAATTATTCATACCAAATGGCATGTTTCACACCAACTTTTAATAGTTTTCAGTAATCAGAAAATTTATTTTTGGACGATTGCTTACATATAATTTTCTTGGAGTCTTCCAATCAACGGTCGAATCGAACAAAACTAAAGTAGTTTCCATGTTATGGTGTATATTAAAACTTATTTGAATAATTTTATATTGGTATGAATAATTTTGAAAAATACTGTATCTATACATTCTTAATTATTATTATTATCTATATTCTTAATTGTTATCTATATTCTTAATTATTATCTATATTCTTTATTATCTATATTCTTAATTATTATCTATATTCTTTATTATCTATATTCTTTATTATCTATATTCTTAATTATTATCTATATTAAATTCTATGACAGGGATGTACGGGTTTGGGACCGGGCCACGTCAGTTGTTAGCGTCAGATGTTAGCATCATTGTTCTACAGAGACGATTACGACATTGCATGTCACATGGCTTGATTGGCCCTGCATGATGGCTAGTTCATAACTGTAGCTGTTGGTTCTTGCACTTCACTTAACAATAGATACAGACCTTTGATGTGAGACCTGTAAGTGGTTGATATTCTGACCTCGTTACTGATACTTCAGACCTAAGTGAAGTCCTAAGTGAAGACCTATCAGACCTATCAGACCTATCTTAGTCCTGTGATACTAGTCCTTAATCTTAGTCCTGTGATACTAGTCCTGTGATACTAGTCCTGTGATACTAGTCCGTAATTCACTCTTCCCCTGCTCCTTTAAGCCTTTCTGGAACGAGCCTTGGTCGCAGTCGTATCAACACCCGTGACCTTGGCTTCACCGCTCACTTCCACACTTTTCTTGGCCTTCTTCCCTGCACTCTTGTACACTCTGATGTAGAACGAGATAAACAACACCAAGTAGCTGGTCAAAATCAAGTAGCCGTAAAACGCAGCTAATTCAGACCCGTAGCAATCACCCATGTGCGGCAACGACTTGAAGTAACGGAACGCATAATGTGTGTAGGTGGCAAAATACACGAAGCCCAAGTCCAACACAAATTGGATGATCTGGAAGCGCGTCACCCACTCCTTCCACCACACACGGATGCCACGCGCACTCAAGAAGTAGTACCAGTACATGACCACGTGCACCGCGAGGTTCAAGGTGATTGGCACCCATTCCACCGACGTCGAGCCCATCAACTGCGTGTAGCACAAGAGAGCCGTTGCACCGTGGTGGTACACGTGCAAGAACAACAACTTCTTTTTCTTCAACACCAAAAACACCGTATCGATCAACTCCCAGTACTTGGTCAAGTAGTTCAAGTAGTACAACGTCACCAACTTGGGAGCAAAAGCCTGCTCACTGCAAATGGCATAGAAAATGCCGTGGTTGACCAAGATTGGCATCAACTGCTCAATGGTCAAGAGCAAGAGCGACAACGACGCAAGCGTCAAGCCCAAGTTATGTACCTGGAACAAGAAGTTCAATTTCAACGCAGGCACGCCCAACTTGGTACTGACAAAACGGCCTCCAAAGATCACCGTGTAGTACACGACAATAATGCCAATGGCCTGCCAGCCGTTGGCCAAAAAGGTCTTGTTGTAGATAAACTGAAAGTCCTCTGCTGGGTAGCCCACGACCTTCTCAAAGGCGGCCGAGAAGAGCGGCCAAAGGTACAAACCAAACGGCCGGTCTACAGAGGGAAGGCCGTACTGTACAAGGGGCTCCGGCGAGAAGATATGCTGCAAATCGGGCATAGCGGGCGGAAAAAGAGGTGGAGTAGTTGAGAAGTTTTCGCGTCGCATTGTGAGCAACGGAGAGGAATTGAGTCCGCCGCACCCGTACACCCGGGCTTAGTACGAGTAATATATTGGGGTTTTGGTGTTAGTATGAGTGCATAGATGCTGGAAACTTTTGGAATACCCGGTACTTGGCGAGTACTTTTGGTGGGTACTTTTGGTGGGTATTTTTGGTCGGTACTTGGCGAGTACTTTTGGTCGGTACTATTGGCACCCGATATTGGTATTACCCTCGGCACCACCCTCGGTACAATATTTTTCAAAAGTTCAAACCAGCGCGATAAATTCACCATTCAAAGTTTCGTACCACTTCGCATAATCTTTCAAACCAAATGATGTTTCAACTTTAATAGAATTCAGTAATCAGAAAATGTAGATTTACTATTCTTGGAATCTTTCAATCAACGGTCGAAACGGACCAACTAAAGTAGTTCCATGTTATCCTGTAATTATTTGTATTTGATATAAATAGATTTGAAGTATTGATTTAATTTAGAATATGTTTGAATTTAGAATATGTTTGAATTTAAATTATGTTTGAATTTAAAATATTGAATTTAAAATATGTTTTAATTTGAAATATTGGTTGAATAATTTTGTCGCACTGGTACAGTGTTTTTCAAAATTATCATACTAGTGCGACAAAATTATTCAAAATTATTCATACCAAATGGCATAATTTTTCACACCAACTTTTAATAGATTGCAGTAATTAGATATTTTATATCTTACTATTTGCTATTACATTCTATTCTTGTGGTCTGTCAATCAACGGAAAAAAGGACACTGAACTAGTCTCCATGGTATGCTGTATATGAAAATTTTATTTGGTTTGAATAATTTTGAAATCTTGTCGCACTGCAGTTTTTTTCAAAATTATTCATACCAGTGCGGCAAAATTATTCATACCAAATAAAATTTTCATATACAGCATAACATGGAAACTACTTTCGTTTTGTCCGTTTAGACCATTGATTGGAGGACTTCAAGAATAAAATGCAATAGCAATCTGCAAGATATAAAATATCTAATTACTGATTTCTATTAAAGTTGGCGTGAAACATTATACCATTTGGTGTGAATAATTTTGAAATATTGGTATGAATAATTTTGCGCGCTGGTATGAATAATTTTGGAAAACAGTGTAATTTAAATAATTTTGAAATAGCTTGAATAAATTTGAATTATTCAAACTAGTACGACAAAATTATTCAAATCAAATGACATAATGTTTCACACCAATTTTTAATAAAATTCAGTAATTAGATATTTTATGATTCGATGATTGCTCTTATATATTATTCTTGGAGTCTTCTAATCAACGGTCGCAACCGATAAAACCAAAGTAGTTTTCATGTTATGCTGTATTGAAACTTGTATTTCGTATAATTTTAAAATATTGAATTGAATAATTTGAAATTGGTTTAAAAATTCTGTACTGGTTTAAATAATTTTGCTCTGGTATGAATAATTCTGCACTGGTTTAAATAATTCTGCACTGGCTTAAATAATTCTGCACTGGTTTAAATAATTTTGAAAAATACTGTAATAATTTTGAAAAACGCTGTATTCACTGTTTCAAAAAGTTTCGCACCCATCGCAATTCGTTCAAACAAAATACAAGATATACAAGATAACATGGAAACTAGTTCAGTTCTGTTCATTGTTCTTGATTGGACTCAAATAAGTAAATATGACAATCCTCTACATCAAGCCCAAATTTCAATAGATTTAATAGATAATAGATTTAACAGATTTAACAGATTTAATAGATAATAGATTTAATAGATTTCAATTTTTCATCTTAAATCATATTCGAAATTGGTCAATTGCTTTTTTCCTTAGGAGTCGGACCAAACGGAGAAATGAACCATTTCATGAATCCTCTAAGTTGTATTTGATAATTGCGAAGGGGTCACTGTTTTCAAAATATTCAAAGTGCGACAAAAGTATTCATACACTTCAAAACTATCCAAACCAGTGTGACAATTCGAATCAATATCTCTATTATTCAAATCAATATCTCTATTATTCAAATCAATCTCTATTATTCAAATCAATATCTCTATTATTCAAATCAATCTCTATTATTCAAATCAATATCTCTATTATTCAAATCAATATCTTTATTATTCAAATCAATCTCTATTATTCAAATCAATATCTCTATTAATCAAATCAATATCTCTATTATTCAAATCAATCTCTATTATTCAAATCAACAAGTTTTAATTTACAGAATGACTTACAAATACTTTAGTTTTGTCCATTTAGACCGTTCTGGAAGACTCCAAGAATTATTAATCTAAGCAATAGTGCAGATATAGAACTTCTGATTACCTAATTCTATAAAGGTTGGTGAACATTTTCCATTTGGTTTGAAAGATTGTACGAAGTGGTACGAACTTTTGAAATATTGGATGAATATTTTGGACGATTGCTTACAGTATTTTTCAAAATTATTCATACCAATGCGACAATATTACTCATACTAGCGCGACAAAATTATTCATACCAATATTTCAAAATTATTTAAACCAAATGCAAGTTCTTACACACAAGATAACATGGAAACTAGTTTAGTTTTGTCGCTTTTGAAGTTTGAACTCCAAGAATATTATGAATGAGAAATTGTCCAGATATAAAATTTCTGTTACTGAATTCTATTAAGAGTTGGTGTGAAACATTATGCTATTTGGTATGAAAATTTTGAAATGGTATGAAAAATTTTGAAATGGTATGAATAATTTTGAAATGGTATGAATAATTTTGTCGCACTGGTACAGACTTTTTCAAAATTATTCATACTAATGCGACAAAATTATTCATACCAATATTTCAAAATTATTCAAACCCGTGCGACAAAATTATTCATACCAATACTTCAAAATTATTATACCAACTGGCATAATGTTTCACACCAACTTTTAATAGTTTTAAGTAATCAGATATTTTATATCTTACTGATTGCTATTACATTCTTTTCTTAGAGTCTTTAGAAGTCTTCCAATCAACGGTCGCAACGTACAAAACTAAAGTAGTTTCCATGTTATGCTGTATATTTAAACTTGTATTTGGTATGAATAATTTTGAAATGGTATGAAATATTGTCGCACTGGTATGAATAATATTGAAAAATACTGTATATATACCGTCCAAAAGCTTATATACTCTTCTTGGAATCTTCCAATCAACGGTCGAAACGGACAAAACTAAAGTTACATGCTATCCTTTAAATTAAAACTACTTTAGCTTTATCCATTGCGACGTTTATTGGAAGACTCCAAGAATAGTATATATAAACATTCAGCAGATATAATTTGTGACTAAACAATCAGCAGATATAATTTGTGACTAAACAATCAGCAGATACAATTTGTGACTAAACAATCAGCAGATATAAAATTTGGACTGAACTATTAAAGTTGGTGTAAAACATTTCGTCATTTGGTTTGAAAAATTGTTCGAAGTGGTACGAAAATGTACACTCACTTCTATTTCTTCCTTGATTTATATCTTTTGGAGTAGGTCATCAAATTAACCCACCTTATTTCAACTATTTTTGATACGATTAATATAAGGCTGTAACGACTAGTATTAATTAAATGACGAGCGCTCTTTATTGATAATTACAAGTCTTTTAAATTATTGAAAGACTGTGAAAACAATACAGACTTACTACCGTACAATAACTTGAATTGTATGATTATAGAATACATACTACTCACCATTGTATCATTTGAATTAACCTTTTGATTAGATTTGGCCTTTAGTTCTTGATGACAGGACCTTTGATCATGACTTATCATGAGCTTGATCCTTGAATGAAGACTTTTCAGACTCTCAGACTCTCAAACTCTCAGACTCTCAGACTCTCAGACTTTCATTCTTTCCATTCTTTCCATTCTTTCCATTCTTTCCATTCTTTCCATACTCAATTGGCTTTCGATTTCGGCTTGAGATTCAAAAAATCAATCGAAACTATTATATCATAGCCATTCTCTTCACATGCATACAACGCCTCGTGCTCGTTGGAGTGCAAGAAGCGAATGTTCTCGCCAACCAAAGCCCGGATAAGCGAAGTGGTCTCAAGGTCTCGTATCTCAATGAACCCAGGGTCAAACGCCAAAAGGTAAGGGTAGAATAATGCTATGTTTTGTGGCATGCCCTCCCAGAAAATTCCCCAGTCGTGCTTGGTTCTCCATCCGTTACCGTTAATGAAGAAGGAGAACTCGCTGTAACTCAACAAAAACTTCTTATCGAGCCTGTGGATGGCCAATGGCTTGACACTTTCTCTTTGCGTGGCAAAATCCAACGATGGGTCTGCCTCGTCTAAAATGGACTCTTTCTTTCCTGCTTCCAACGATAAGATCTCGAATCCTTTGGTGCATCCAATGCATAATTTGGTCTTCAAGAACGAGATCGACACGGGGTCCGATGTGAATGTGATCTCTCTCACTTCCGGCTTGCGGTTCTTGTTTTTGTTCTTGCTATCAAATGGGTTGATTGGCTCCACAATGTTGATGGCCTTGGCGTTGCCTGATTTCACCGCGCACATCAAGAGCTTGCCGTCACAAACACCAGTCTTGAAGAAGGAAATATGGTTGAGGATTACCTTGCCACTTCTGGTATTTTTGATATGGTCCAAGGAGTCTGTGCAGGATAAGTCGAACTCGTAGAATGTTTTGTCGGAGAGAACCAAAACCTTGGAATATTCAACCAACACTTCCAACTGGGTCACGTATGGTTTGCTAATCACCAACGTGGGGTCTGAGCAAATTTTTTCTGAAGACGTTACACTGATGGAACGAACTGTAGAAACCCATACTCCTGCATCTGTTCCATACAAGAGCTTCTTTCCTCCGTAACAAGGCACAGCACAGTTGATTCTATTGTTTCCAATAAACCGTCTGGTTTCGTACTTGCACAAGGAAAACACATCGTTCTTTTCAATGAGCTTCTTTTGCTGAGCCTGCACCTGCAGCAATACTTGGTTCTGATTGGTCAAGTCATCTGCAAACAAAGAAATATGCGTGGAGTTGCTTCCAAGCCCCAAGAAATTAACCTGCAATTTCGGCTGAGACGATGACACCGGGTTATATTGTGAGTTCTCCACCTTATTTTTCAACCCGATATCCGAAACAATGGAACCGTTTTCCCGGAACGGAAGCAATGTCTTGAAAGTTGGGATTTCGTAGCCGCTGTTCATAAATAAAAGTGGCAAGTATATTGGCCTCTCGAAAACCTTGTGCACCTCTCTTTTGTTCTGGATCTTGTGCTTGACCAATAAGAGCGCGTGCTCAAAGAGATAGAGATCGATTTTCTCATTGTCTCTTTTCCGACTCAAAGTAACTTGGTAAATGATGCGGTTGTTGTAGTTCAACTTGAAGTTAAACCGTTCTTCTAGAGTCTGTCTTCCCAAGAGCCGGTGCAAAACCATGACCTTGTGACGATCTGTGGCTTCACCTGTCTGCACATTGATTCGCGCCAATACCTTCTCCAACTCCTCCTTGGTTTCCTGGAGAACCTTATAGTCAGGAGAATCTTCTTTTGTGTTCTTCAAAATTCCACTGACCAATAATTGGTATCTGGCAGGTCTTTGGACACCCTTGATAAGAAAAGAAGAAAAGTCTTGTTTTCGCGACTCGGGCTTCTTTTCTATGGCCTCTAAAAACCGCGCATACTTGATGTTCACCTGTTGCTGTCTTTCATGCTCAAAACTGGCAAACACCTTGTTTCCCGAGTACTTGATGAAGGGTTCAAAACTTCCAACATACAGCAATAAAATGTCTCCAATGCACTCCACCACGGGTTTCTGGGTCTGCTGACGCGCGGTCAATGCTTCACTGAGACTCTTGGCTAATCTCAACAATTCACTCACACCGCCAAAAACAGTTCTGATGAACGCGTCACGTTCTCTCTCGGGAATGATGTTGTTGGTGGGATTTCTCAATGGCATGATGTAAAAATCCGTCATGAACTCCAAATCCTTGACATAGTCTCTTTCCGTGTAAATGAGCTCGTAGATCAACTCTTGTCTCATCTTCTCGTGCTTATCCAACTTTTCAAGCACATCACTATCGACAGTTTCGTGCCACAACGTCTTCGAAGCCTCTGTGTCATGCAAAGATAATCTGGACACTGCCCGCTTCAAGCCACCTCTAGGCTTCATGTTGAGACGGGCCTGTTGCTCAAGGCGCCGAGGACATGCAATCGAGTAACATAACCTGTTGCGATTGCAAGTCGGAGAATAACATTCGGTCAAAATAGTGAAAACACCATTAACCCGAGACTGGTCCATGAAATCTTTATCGGCTCCAACTTTGTTAAGACTGGTGTAACTTCCAGGAACACCTTCAATAGGGCTTCCTGGCATGGGGGGATAGTTTGACGAAGGGTAAGGCGTGGAAGAAGATTGATTTTCGAGTAAAGAGGCTCGGTTGGAATTGTTATTGCTTCCATTTCCGCTTATACCACCATTATCATCAAAAAATTCCACATCACTGTAAACGCGAGAGAAATTATAGATTTCGTTGGCCGAATCTCTCAAGCGATGGTTATAAGTAGCATCATGGAAGAATTTCTGCGCGTCCAAGGCTCTGCCCAAAAGCAAAGCCAAGTTTCTATCGTTTGTCCGGATGATATTGCAGATGAGGTCAATAGCCACATTTCCTGTGAACGAATCATGGTACTCCAAGCCGTCCTTCATGTTGATGGTAAGCACCATTCCTTCCTTGAAAGCTTTAGCCACTCGGGAAAGAATGGCCGGGTACACAATGGGTTTCCTCAGATGCTGAGACGACGACTTGGCCGTGGTTATTGTGGACTGCGACACGGATCGGTCTTTTTGCAAAGTGGACGTGCTGGAGAATTTCTTGGTAGAGAGTGACGAAAGCTTTCCTAGGGAGCTTAAAGACCTTGATTTGGACGAAAACGAAAACGTATGGCCCGAACTGCCAGATAACGAGCGTTGGTTTTGAGTATTGTTGTAATACACAGGCTGGTTTGACGACGTCATGGACTTTGTTCTGTTCTCCTTAGCATCACGTTCTTTCCTAGACTGATGAGGGTCGTTATTGTAGTTTGGCATTGACGGAGAAGTCACCACCCTTCTGTTTTCCAGAATAGGCAGGATGGGCGGTTTCCGGTGCGCTGCAGAATACCCATCGGAGGGAGGGCCATACTGAGGAATGGACACGAGGGGGGCGCCATGATGGTACTGCTGTTGGTTCAGGTATTGACGAGGGTCTTGACGAGGGTCTTGGCGAGGGTCTTGGCGAGGGTCTTGGCGAGGGTCTTGGCGAGGATCATTAAACTGATGAGGCAGGTATTCCACTGGATAACCCTGGCGAGGAGTATGGGGAAGTTTTTGGGGCAGATGATTGGGATGGGAGAGTTTCTGGGGCAGATGGATGGGATGGGCAATATGCAGAGGTTGTTGTCCGTGGTGCTGGCCATGCATCATTGGAGGGTCTCTGCGGCCATGTGGAGGGATACCCGGATTGTTTTTTGGGGATGGGTGGTGGTGATTTGGATGTACCTGATAGTTTTCCGGGGGTGGGATCTTTTGGAAATCAGCCGGAGGGTGGGGCCCGTCGTTGGGAAAATTCGCGTAGCGTTGGACAGGCTCATGGGTCAACGACAGAGCCGAGGACCGATGTGAATCGGAGGCAGGGTAGCCGTAGATGGGCGGTTTCCCAAAGTCTTCATAGCTACCGAGCCCCTGGTCCGCCACCGGGTAAGGCGTGTGGCCAAGGCCGTCGTAGGCTGAGTTGTTGTACGGGCTCGGCAGGCTGGGGTGGCCGGGACCCGGCGGATTCTGAGCATAGGGGGCGGGGTGGCTCTTGGCACTCGCGGGATTATGGCCCAAGTTGGAACTCATTAATGCCAGCGGTATTAGGTGTTCGGGGAGGTTCAAAGCCTCGTGTTGATTGGGAGGGTATGGCATGCTGAAAGTCAAAACAAGGGTTCAAAGGGCACAATCAAGAAGCGCAATGTTTGTAAAGAAAAGGTTCGGCGAGTATCTCTTGATGAAAGGTTCGTAAATGAAGGGCTCTTGATAACACTGGAGCAAGAGAATAACAATCTCGTGGGATTTCCGCCTCTTCTAACAAGTCTGGCCAAGCGTTAATAAAAACAGCCGCCTGATACTAAAAATAGCCAGACACTATGCGCCACGGACAGCAGGGATGTAGTGGGATGTGCTCAGATGCAACCGGCTATGTCCACAAGCAATAAGAGCAGGCGGGGAGTGTTGCAAGGAAGAAGAATGGAAGCGGTGGAAGAAAAGAATGGAAGCGGTGGATGTGAGGGTGTGAGGGTGTAATGGTGTAAGGGTGTCGGAGTGCAAGCAAGGAAAATACTAGTTGCGCACTCACGGACGTCCGAGGCCTACGGGAAGCTACAAGCGAAAGACTGCATAGAGCCCTTTTTAGAGAAGGATCGTCACTCATTAGGACGGGACTTGACCGTTTTCAGCGAGCATAATTCTTTTACTTGCTTTCACGAGGACTGCATGGGTGGCGGGCGCGCCAGACCTAGAGCGGAGCCGGCATGAATAATGCGGACGCTACATTCCGAGGGGCCTCACATCCGTACACTTTGAAACCGCACCATCAAACTGCACCATCAAACCGCACCTTCAAACCCGTCACCTAGTCTGGCACCCGTGCACCCCTTGTTATCCGCGCCTTCCAACAACCCCCCAACTACACTCCACACCAATGCCTGCTTACCATTCTACATTCCTTGGCGACTCGGCTGCCGAGCGTATGGTGGGAAATATCGTCTTATTGCCTATCCACACATCCTACCGCGGACCCTCGTACCCTCCAACCCAAGAGTATGATATTATCGAGGAGGTGCTTGATCTCTTTAGAGCAAACTCATTTTTCAAGAACTTCGACATCAAAGGACCCGCTGACCGACTCCTCATCTACGGCATTTTATTTGTGAGTGACTGCTTATCCAAATTGAACGCCAAAGTGTCGTATAAAGAAGCAGTTCGGGCGCTAAATAACTTGGCGCTTGATTCGTTTGCCTTGCCTGGAGACATTGGTTTTCCCATGAATGCCTTGTACCAAGCACCAGGCTCCAAAAATGAGGCCGAGTTGTTGCGTGGCTACTTGCAGCAGTTTCGCCAAGAATTGGCTGATCGTTTGTTGAAGAAAGTTTATGCTGATGACCAGACGGTGCCAAGTAAGTTTTGGTTGGCATTCACCCGCAAGCGCTTCATGAATAGAAGCTTATAGGATCTTTGATATTCTGCTTAAGCATGTGATTACATTTCTGAGAAGCGAGATACGGAACTGAGCTAAGATGATAAGCAGAAAACTAAGTTAAGAAATGAATACTGGCTATAATGGCTATGATGGCTATAATGGCTATGATTAATTATCCTAAGAATTGTGGACAATCTCAGCTATCAATATATGTACGGGACTAAACATGCTACCTCGTCTTGGTACTGCAGGTACTCAGCCCCGTATAAGCGATTCACTAAAAACCATTCCTCAAAGCGGATGCGCCGAACAAAGAAGCGCATCAATATTATCAAGCTCACCGTGTGCAGCACCACTGTGCCCAAAATAAGCTGCATGCCAATCACATATACTAAAAACCCAAGATAACTTGGATGCCGGCACCACTTGTAGATTCCACACGTGACTAGCGTATTGTGGCCTCTTCTCTGAGTTTCAATGTAGTGTGAAAACGACTCACCACACTGGTACATGGCCAAGGCCCGAATCACCACACCACCAAGTGCCATTACCATTCCTAGCTGGGAAAGACCCAAGTCGTAATCCATTCCTAGCTGGGAAAGACTCAAGTCGTAATGCCTGCTCCTCAAAATAAAGTGTTCTGTGATACTGATTAAATGTACCGCTAGTAGGTGTAGTGAGCCTCGGGCCCCATAGATAAGAAATGAGTGGGGCGTGAGTGTTCGAGGCTGGCACATTTTGGTGAGTGAGTACTCAGAGCTGTGGAAAACTGCCCAACAAAAGAGATACTTGGCCAAAGGCCGGGGATAGTAGTGTATAGAGACTCCGCTTGTGGCTATTAGTAGGAGCCATTGGATGGCGGTCTCTGAGTCCATGTACAGAGCTCGTGATTCATAATACTCAGCAGTGTGCAGAGCGCTGTATATGAGAGTTCAGTTGGTGGGATGTACGGGTTTGTAGTTGTTCAATTTTGTGGAGCTTTATTGGAAAGAGGATACATAGACAATGCTCTACAAAGTCATATGTCATGCCACCTCTTGGTTGATATTGGTCAGGAATGGCCAACGTCACCCTCGGAAGTGAAATCAACAGTCACGTGACTTCTTCCTTCCCGCCCACACGGCTGGTATTTGGAAGTTTCCTGGCCACAGTGTGCTTTTGGAGCTACAAATAATTGAATGATTCCCGAAACAGCCAAAAATATTTTTTGCTGGACAAGATGAAACGACCTAAGTCAATAGGTCGGAACTGGATATAAGCCCCGGAACTGGCCAAACCGGCCCCGCACCTGGCGAAACCGGCCCCGCACAGGGGTCGGTCACGTGATCCCAGTTCAAACCCAAGTTCTAGAGTTAATTAGAGCGTAGAAATGGCCAAGCGGAAGTGGAAGCACTATTCATGAGTCTTGATTTAGATATAGTGATAGTGATGTGAATGTGGTAGTTTTGGAGTATAGAAGGGGCACCGTATGGACTAGTCTCGGAGGCCGCGGATCTCTAGCGCACTGGGCTATCCATAAGTCATGTACTGAGTTGAGTATTTAGTGTTAGAATAATCAGAGTAATGAGAGTAATGAAAGAAATCAGAGTAATGAGAGAAATCAGAGAAATCAGAGAAATCAGAGTAATCAGAGTAATCAGAGTAATGAAAGAAATCAGAGTAATGAGAGAAATCAGAGAAATCAGAGAAATCAGAGAAATCAGAGTAATCAGAGTAATCAGAGTAATCAGAGTAATCAGAGTAATCAGAGTAATCAGAGAAATCAGAGAAATCAGAGAAATCAGAGTAATCAGAGTAATCAGAGTAATCAGAAAAATCTCAGAGATCTAATATATGCTCAATATCTAAGAACCGATGTTGCATCACTGACTTTCAAAGTGGCAGTATGAGACTGGGAATACTGCTGAATTTCTGGTTGCGCAGTCTTGGCTATAATCGCCCATAAAGGTAAACCTATGGGCGTCTAACAAATACAAATCTGCTCAGGCAAACGGTTTGTCATTACACCGCTTCAATCTACAAGTCTCTAGACTTAGTGAATATTGATTCTTTAAAGTAGAGCTATGAAATCAGTTTCAGGTAGTATTTTTCAAAATTATTCATACCAATGCGACAAATTTATTCAACCAATATTTCAAAATTATTTATACCAATGCGACAAAATTATTCAAACCAATACAAATTATTTAAACCAATACAAATTATTTAAACCAATACAAATTATTCAAACCAATATAAATTATTTAAACCAATACAAATTATTTAAACCAATACAAATTATTTAAACCAATATAAATTATTTACAGCCTAACATGAAACTTCTCTAGTTTGTCCGTTTCGACCGTTGATTGGAAGACTCCAAGAATAGTAAGCAATTGTCCAGATATAAATTTCTGATTACTGAATTCTATAAAAGTTGGTGTGAAACATAATTTCATTTGGTTTGAAAGATTGTGCGAAGTGGTACAGTGTTTTTCAAAATTATTCAACTAGTGCGACAAATTCAACCACTACAAAAATTCAACCACTACAAAAATTCAACTACAAAAATTCAACCACTACAAAAATTCAACCACTACAAAATTCAACCACTACAAAATTCAACCACTACAAAATTCAACCACTACAAATATTATTCAAACCAAATACAAGTATTAATTAAAAATGGAAACCACTTTAGTTTGTCTTTTTGCTATTGAAGTCTCCTAAATGTAGCACATACGAGATTTTCCAGGTTTTAATTCCAAAATATTGAACTCTATAAAAGTTGGTGTGAAACATATTATCATTTGGTTTAAAAGATTGTGCGAAGTGGTACGGAACATTTGAAATATTGGTGAATAATTTTGTCGCACTGGTTTGAATAGTTTGAAAACCACTGTATAACCAAGTGTGTGATATCCTCTCTAGGTATACTGGTGGGAACAGGGATAAGGTTGAATAATGATAGTATTATTATTATTGATTGGTAGTTGCATCAGTGAGTTGGAAAATACAATACTAGTGTAACTCTCAATTCCATAGTCTAGAAGTCTTTATCCTTGTGGCCTCAATAGAAGCACATAACTTATGAATCGCAGTAGACATAAGAGCGAGCAAGATAGTGCAAAGAGTGCAATAGTGAAGAACAGTAATAACGCACTGAAGTGTAGTATTGAGAGTGATAAATTTGTCATTATTATAGAATAGTTTAGACTCTGAAGAACTTCCCTGATTCATTGCTTACGTTTAAACTAGAGTCTTCCGTAAGTCTGACGGAGACTTGTGTCACAGGTCAACGAGATTGTTAGCTAACGAGCTAACGAAGTTAGCATTAGCGAAGTTAGCTGAGTCAAGTCATGAAGACCACTGTCAGTGACCATGTTAACAATTTAACAGGATCTTGTGTTCAGCCAAACTTGACTAAAAGGTCTAGAGAAGAGAATCTGACGCTGTCAAAGAATGAGATGAATAGGTGAAGAATCAAGGTATAAGAGAAACGAGATAGTAGGGTAGAGTAATATTGGAATCAAAGAGATAAGGTAAGTTAGTAAGATGGGTACAAGTGTAGTATTAGTGTGTAGTAGTATAGTAGTATAGTGTATTACTATAGTGAAGTAGTGTATTACTATAGTGAAGTAGTTTATTACTATAGTACTATAGTGTAGTAGTGTATTACTATAGTACTATAGTGTAGTAGTGTATTACTATAGTACTATAGTGTAGTAGTGTATTACTATAGTACTATAGTGTAGTAGTGTATTACTATATTTTGTGTCAGATCTACGGCTCACTACCCATAATTCACCTCGCTGTCCAATCAGACGTGACTGGGAAGTAGTCAAGTTGTACAGGAGATGGATAACATTCTCAGTCTACCACTACCGCTAGTCTGATACCCAGAAGACTGTATTTTTATGCTACGGCCTGCCGATGACCAGTTTCAGCCCGGGATATGATGACTCCACATCCTGAAGTATAAGCAGACTTGCTTTTTTTTCAAAAATCATCAACGATTACAAAACTTGACATTATCGAATCTAACAGTACCATAGTATAGTATAGTCGTGTGGTGTAGTGTAGTAGTGTGGTGTAGTGTAGTAATGTAGTAGAGTATAGTAGTGTGGTGTAGTAGTGTAGTGTAATGTAGTAAAGTAAAGTAGAGTACTATGGCATTATAGCGTAGAGTAGTATAAAGTAGTGTAGTAGTATAATTGTTAGATTCTTGGATTATGTCAATAATAAACTTATGACTAGTCGTCATGATTCCTCTAGAAGAGGACCCAGGTTATCTTATAATCCTGGTTCTAGCATGTGCTGTGGCTATTCCAAGCAGTTTCCTATTGTCTGACCTCTGCATGCGTCACTCAATAGTGAACTGTTGTAGATAAGGATAATTGTTGTAGATAAGATGGCATATGTATCTCGATGACGGTGATCTTTTTTAATCGTAAGCGTAGCTATAATTTGAGTCCGTGGGTAGAGTGATATACACGGTGTATCTTACAGTAGAATAGTGTAGTACTTAGTAGGAGAATTATTACAAGACTTAGTAGTAGAGTTAGTACGAGACTTAATACTAGACTTAGTACTAGAATTAGCACTAGAATTAGTACTAGAATTAGCACTAGAATTAGTACTAGACTTAGTACTAGAATTAGTACAAGACTTAGTAGCTGAATTAGTAGCAGACTAGTACTAGACTTATTACAAGACTTAGTACTAGACTAAGTACTAGAATTAGTGCTAGACTTAGTACTAGAATTAGTGCTAGACTTAGTACTAGACTTAAGACTAGACTTAAGACTAGACTTAAGACTAGACTTAGTAGCTGAATTAGTAGCAGACTAGTACTAGACTTAGTAGCAGACTAGTACTAGACTAAGTACTGTAGTAGTGTATATCAAATCTCATCCTCTTCATAACGTTATCATATTCCATGTGCCCACCCCAGGTGAGGGCTCTAAACGAAGGGTGCTTTCCGGCCCAAGATAAGTATGACATATCACAAGCATTCGCTCTGTAACAATGTTCTACTGAATATCTGACAGTATTCACATAATTGGAGAATTATGCCTAGCCATTTATAAACTAGAAATCACAGGTGAGCATGCTGGAGTTGAAGTTTCTTAAGACCAAAAACTATAGTATATTAGAATCACTCCAGACTGATTAATACTAACCAATTAGTAGTATCATATAATTTAAACCAAATTATAGAGTATTACATTCTCAGTTCAGGTCTTCAGGTCTTAGACTTTTGCAAAATGGGTGCGAAAATGATCAGTATCAGAAACAGGCTCTTAAATAATCACATGTAATAAATGACATGTAATAAATCACTAATAAATCACTAATAAATCACTAATGAATCACTAATAAATCACTAATAAATCACTAATAAATCACTAATAAATCACTTATAAATCACTAATAATCCATATTACTTCCAATCTTCATCCTCGTCAATTATAAAGAACCTGCATATACCCACGCTTTATAAGTGCGCATCCACCTCTCTTAAACGTCAATGCGCTTACTGCCTCATGTGGTAGCGCTCAAGTCGTTTTTCTTGGGCGTGGCTTGGATGCTCTCGGTAGCAGTGGCCTTTGGGACGTGGACTGCACACAGCCCGGTGTGTCGGACAGCGCTCTATGTCTTTTTCGTTTCTCTGTTCCACTTTCTAGAGTTCTTGATCACGGCTGTCTATAACACTGCTGAAACGGATAATGACTCGTTTATTTTGGACGATACGGACCTCCACATGATATACGTGGCGGCGCTCACGGAAACGGCGCTCCTGAGCTTTGTTTTGCCGCTATACAGAGCCCTGTTTTGGATCGGCTTGCTACTTATTGTGATGGGCCAGACCGCTCGTACTATGGCCATGCGGACAGCTGGCGTGTCGTTTAATCACTACGTCCAGAAAGAGCATGCCAACAACCACGTGTTGGTGACATCCGGTATATACCGTGTGTTAAGACATCCGTCGTACTTTGGGTTTTTCTGGTGGTTTATTGGAACCCAGCTTCTCTTGCAGAATCACTTGGTATTGGTGTTTGGCTGCTACAAGCTCCACCGCTTTCTCCTGCGCCGTATCTTCTACGAGGAGAATCTCTTAGTGTCGTTTTTTGGCAAAGACTACTTGGCATACAAGGCTCGGACTCCGGTGCGGATACCCTTCATCTCATGACACGCGTTCATAACTCGCACTCATGAGAACTCATATTTTAAGACTCAGTCATGAGATACAGTTTTCAAAAATATTCATATATTTCAAATTATTCATACATTTCAAAATTATTCAATTTCAAAATTATTCAATTTCAAAATTATTCAATTTCAAAATTATTCAATTTCAAAATTATTCAATTTCAAAATTATTCAAT
>VATE01000007.1:260542-297883 GCA_008065195.1 Metschnikowia amazonensis
TAAACCAAACTTCTTATACACAAGATAACATGGAAACTATAGTTTTGTTTTTGAAGCTTGATTGAAAGACTCCAAGAATATTATGTATGAGCAATAGTCCAGATATAAAATTTCTGATTACTGAATTCTGTAAAAAGTTGGTGTGAAATATTATGCTATTTGGTATGAATATTTTTGTCGCACTGGTACAGTATTTTTCAAAATTATTCATTCCAGTGCGATTATTCAAACCAAATGACATAATGTTTCACACCAACTTTAATAGTTTTCAGTAATCAAATATTCTATAGCTTGCTGATTGCTGTTAATTCTATTCTTAAAGTCTTCCAATCAACGGCCAAACAGACAAAATTAAAGTAGTTTCTAAATTATGCTTTGTATTAAAAGTTATATTTGGTTTGAATAATTTTGAAATATTGGTATGAAATCTTTAAAATATTGGTATGAAATCTTTAAAATATTGGTATGAAATCTTTAAAATATTGGTATGAAATCTTTAAAATATTGGTATGAAATCTTTAAAATATTGGTTTGATTAATTTTGTCGCATTGTATGAATATTATTCAAAAATACTGCATTTATAGGCTTTATGGACTACTAACAAACCCATACAAATGAGGAAGTTTTGGATCGAGGGGATATACCAGTGGATGATACGGGGATGAGAGTGCCAACTCTGTCTTTGAGCGCCCCAACTATGGCTACATCTTCTGAGTCCTCGGTTACATCCATGTCAGATATTCCAGAAACCTCATTTTCTACAGTGTCTGAAACTTCAAAAACCTCAGTCAACACAATGTTTCACATTCCAGAGACTTCTGTTCGCCCAATGTCAGATATTCCTGAATCTTCAATTCCATCAGATTCTGAGATTCCCAAGTCTTCGGCTTTATCCATGTCTCGTACTTCCGAGACTTCGATTCAGTCCATGTCTAAAGGTCCAGAGATTTCAGATCGTCCAATGTCTGATGTGCCTGAATCTTCGATTCCAGGATAAAACCCCCAAGTTAGGTGGACCTACACAAGATGCTAAACCAGATACTTTCAACAATTCTGACTCAACTCCAACATACGAGCCGATATCTGTGTCTGTCTTTAAATAGCACTGGTGCCGGAAAAGCTTCCCACTATCCTGTTTCCCATCAATCACTGAGAACTCCAGAAGCTTCGGGGCCTGCCCTACAATATATTTCTCTAAATTTCTCTTGATTTATTCTCTTTAGTTGGTGCCGACTCCATTGCCGTTGATATTTCTGTACATCAAAACTCCATTGTCTCCATCGACATACTGACACCACCTGGCAGACTTCCACAACGACACGAACATGTTCTCGTCACTGTGGCGGTAGTGCTTGCCCATGACCTTCTTGATGGCTTCGCTGGCTTCGCGGGCATTGTAGAAAGGAATCCGCGAGCAGTAGTGGTGCAACACATGGGTCTCGATGATGTCGTGGAACACGTGCTCTCCAATGAAGCCAAACTCTCTATCAATTGTGGCGGCCGCGCCTCTAGCAAAGTTCCATTGGCTGGCTTCGTAGTGAGGCATCTCGGGGTCCGAGTGCTGCAAAAATGTGATGAACACCAACCAGTGGTTCACGCCGATGTATGGAAGAAACCAGTTCACGAAAACGTTGAAGGCACCGTAGTTCTTGTACCACGTGTACAACACAAACATTTGAGTCAACACTCCAATGTCCGACAAGATAATGTACCAGTACTGGTTAGCCTCGAAGATAGCAGACTTGGGGTTGAAGTGGTTCATTCCCCATCCAGTTTTGGCAACAGGCTGGCCAGTCACATTGGTGGAGAGGTACATGAGCCAGCCAAAACCCTGCTGCAAAATCAATGAGTACAACGAGTAGATGGGCGAGTCACTGGCAATCTCTTCGATGTGCGAGTGCTTTCTCAGCTTGACAAACTGCTCCTTTGTCTTAGGCACAAACACCATGTCTCTGGTCATGTGACCCGTAGCCTTGTGGTGCTTACCATGAGAAAACTTCCAGGAGAAGTAAGGCACCAACCAGTACGAGTGTAACACCCAGCCAACGACATCATTGGCCAAGCGAGAGTCAAAGTAGGCCTGGTGACCACACTCGTGGGCCAAGACCCAAAGACCGGTTCCAAGAAGCCCCTGGGTTATGCAGTACACAGACCAGGCAAGGAAGCGCAATGGAGCCGAGGGCAACAAGTGGATGTAATTGTTGGCAATGTAGCCAAAGACAACCATCCAAAACATATCTCTGCCCACATAGTATAAGGACTCCCAGGCCCGCTTTTCGTAGCAGTGTGCAGGAATCACCGACAAGATATCCTTAATGGTAAAATCAGGGGCCTCGAACTGGTTGCCATAGGTGTCTATAGCGGTAGCCTTTGCGTCGAAGCTAGTGACGTTTCCTGTCTTCTTGAGGGACCCCGAGGAGGCGGAGCCCGAGCCGGTAGTTGTAGACGACAAAGAAGCGATCTGGGCCATATTAAAGAAGGAAACTGGCGGATGGAAAAAGCCTGGGCAGGAGCAGACTTGGCGCGAACAGAGGCTTTATAGCGCGGCCCACGGAAAAAAGAAAGAAACCCAAAGTGTGCATGTGCGCATAATTGGGTCAAGGAAGACTGGAGCTACGGAAAAAGAAAGGCACTATGCAGGATCCACAATAAATAGAA
The DNA here is from genome assembly GCA_008065195.1 of Metschnikowia amazonensis. NCBI lineage: Eukaryota > Fungi > Ascomycota > Pichiomycetes > Serinales > Metschnikowiaceae > Metschnikowia > Metschnikowia amazonensis. Next base: position 263,202 of record VATE01000007.1, read on the forward strand.
TAGAGAAATATTAGAGGTCAGTAATAATAGTAATAGTGATAGTGATAGTGATAGTGATAGTGATAGTGATAGTGATAGTATTAGTAATAGTAATAGAAATAGTAATAATATAGTAATAGCTCTACTAGTAATAGTAGTGTGGCAGAGCTCGCTGTAAACAACAGTAAAAAAGACTGCGAACAATAGAAGAATGGGGTGAGAAGAGGCTTGATGCAGTATGACCAAGGCAAATGAGCATTGCCCCATTGGCCTCGAATGGGCTGAGACTGTATATGAAGTATTATTAACGGTAAACACGAAATTTATCAGGAATTTACAATAATCATTATAGTCAGTATAGAGTCATTAAGTCATTAAAGAGTCATTATAGAGTCAGTATAGAGTCAGTATAGAGTCAGTATAGAGTCATTATAGAGTCATTATAGAGTCAATATAGAGTCATTAAGTCATTATAGAGTCATTAAGTCATTATAGAGTCATTATAGAATATTTCGTACATAAGAGTAATCATCTGGAAACATCAAGGCATACATGATTATCTTTGGTACTTCTTGTTTTTAGTTTGTTTTATTATATCCTGGGTGCTTCTTATGTAGACAGACATAGGGGCCGTCTAGGCCATTAGACGAGTCATTGTTTATTGTGGCTCGAATGTAAGCCTAATGTGGACTCAGTTGATGTGTGAATGTTTACAGTTCGAGTTGTACACCGTTATTGAGGTCAGTGTTGACTGTCTAGCCCTAAGGGTAACTGGATACATTTAAATTGATGTAACAGGAGTTCACATGAGTAAGTGAGATGAGTAAGTGAGATGAGTAAGTGAGATGTGTCAGTAAGTGTGTCATAGTAAGTGTGTCACATGACATGAGTAAACGAGTCACATGACATGAGGAAATAAGTCATGACATGAGTAAAGTCAATGGAAAGATTTAGAGGCCTTATATATGTTTTGATACGAGATAAACATAGGTAGGTTCTTTCCGAAAGGGTCTTTAATATTGTCTCTAGTCATAAAGCGTAGCTATTCTGTAGTGCGATACCCGATGAATCTGACAGTTATGAGTGGGTAGTAGGTATAGATTAATAATAGGTTGATGAAGAGTAGTAGAACTATTCTAAGGTAAATTATAGATAATGGGTAGTTACTATTTAAGTAATATCATAGATAATGGGTAGTACTATTTAAGTAATATCATAGATAATGGTAGTAACTATTTAAGTAATATCATAGATAGATAGTAGGTGATAGCAGTAGTTATGGATTAATATTTTTTAGTGCGCTTGTACTATAGTTCGAGCTATGATTCCTTAAAGAGGTTTTCACATAGACTTATGTTTAATATCCAGGTGTTAAGCTGGTAGCCTATGCTCAGGCGAGCAGTAGTATATTGGCCAGACTGGGTAATATGAAATGTACCGGTTTTTAATCCACCAACTAGACTAATCATACACAGGTAACATAGTATTGCCAAGGGTTAATAAGTTCATAGCTAAGAGTGATTTAGTTCATAGTTAAGAAAAGATACAGTGTTTTTGAAAATATTCAAACTAGTGCGACAATTATTCAAACCAATCTTTCAAAAATTTCTACACTTCGCACAATCTTCTTACCAAATGATATAATGTTCACACCTACTTTTAATAGTTTTCAGTAATTAGATATTTTATATCTGGACAATTGGTCTTATATACTATTCTTGGAGTCTTTCAATCAACAGTTGAAACGGACAAACTGAAGTAGTTTCCATGTTATGCTGTATATTAAAACTTGTATTGAATAATTTTGAAAAATACTATAGCGTGCGACAAAATTATTCAAACTAGTGCGACAAAATTATTCAAACCAAATGGAAAATGTTTCACACCAAATTTTATAGAATTCAGTAATCAGAAATTTATATCTGGACAATTGCTTACTATTCTTGGAGTCTTCCAATCAACGGTCGAAATGGACAAACTAAAGTAGTGTTTATGATATGCTGTAAATTATTTGTATTTGGTTTGAATAATTTATATTGGTTTAAATAATTTATATTGGTTGAATAATTTTGAAGTATTGGTTGAATAATTTTGAAGTATTGGTTGAATAATTTTGGCGCACTGAATAACTTTAAAAAATACTGTATAGTTCATAGCTAAGAGTATATTGTAATGGTAGATCGTAATAGTAGTAATGAAGATTTTGTGGAAGTACCTAAGTCATTAGTTATTTGATGTTTCAAGAGAATCCTTATCTACTTTATAGTCAAATATTTGATAAGCCATGTTTGTCCTATTCTCTGATCGTACAGTGTAGCTATTTTTACCTATGGGCAGTGTGATACATGTCATAATCCATACATAGTTAATGGTAGTTAATAATTATATTAGTTGCTCTGTGTAGCTATAATTTCATCATAAATATACATGATGATGTAAAGTGATTGTAGATTCTTGAAAATTAGTACGGAGTATTCAAAGCAGCCGCAAAATATTCGAACCGCACTGGAAAACAATTAAATATTTCAAAAGTTCGTACAGTTTTTCAAAATATTCAAACCAGTGCGACAAATTCAAACCAATATTTCAAAAATTTCTACACTTCGCACAATCTTCATACCAAATGGCATCATGTCAACTTTATCAGAATTTATCAGGATTAACGTCAGAAATTTAAATCTGAGGAATTGCCTCATACGAATTGGCGTTCAAGGGTCAAACCGAATGAACTAGCTTCCTTCTTGTCCTATATACAACATCTTGTATTTGGTTCGAAAGAATATTCAAGGGTACGAACTTTGAGATTTGAATATTTTGTCGCACTGTTGAATAATTTTGAAAACACTGTATGTTCCACCACCTTTCATAAGATTCAATTTCAGAAATTAAATCTGGAAAATTGCTTCATATAACTACTTATGCAGCTAAGGGTCAAAAGAACGAAACTAAATTGTTTCCTTGTTATCCTCTATACAACTCTTGTTAGGGATGTTACTTTTGAATTATTGGTTGGCTAGCTTTCTAGACTTGAATCGTTTCACCGTGCGGTTTAAATACTTTGAAAACACTGTATTCTTACTGAATGTTGATGATAAACCAAGGAACCCCTGGTTATTTTCGAAATTTCCACGGCAGAGTCATCAAGCAGCTTCAACCTCATAGAAATCTCTTAAATCTAACTGTCGTCATTTCTATAGTATAGTGTGTAAATCTCTGGATGTACGGGTTTAGCGTGGCCGGTTTCGCACCGCTCTTCCGCGGTCAATTCCGGGGTGTTCAATTCCGGGGTGGTGATTGGCACCAGAACAGCCGCACAGATCCCGAGGCGCGCACGTGATACTCTATGTAGGAACACCATCTCCACGCCGTAGAGAACATTTTGAATGGGCACGAGAGCTGGGTTTCAAAAGATCAATCAAGAGTGACACTGTATATGGTAAAGACAGTATTGCATAGCGGCTATAATGTACAAGGTTACGAGGGAAGGTGGTGGGGCCAGAGTGGACGGATGTACTGAGGTGGAGTAGTCAGATGGCGTTTTTGTCCGGGCCCGGGTCCGCGCTAAAGTAAAGAACCACTTCCCCACGCTCTACTCTTCCACAAGAGCAATTCCTAGACATATTCGTTAGAATCATAGACTATTAAGATTGACTATCATTAGAGCTATATCCAGTTATTCTGCGGTTAATTTGAGATCCAGTCTTACAGCCTACAGCTACACTTACAGCCTACTGCTAAACTACTACTTTCATCCAACAGCTAATACAGCTAACTTTTTACTTTCAGCCAACAGCTACTACCGCTAAACTACGACTTTCAGCCAACAGCTAATCTACTACTTACACCATAAAATGGCTAACTTATCGCCCAATACCATCGAAAAAAAACCAGTCAACTTTTCCAATATCTTGCTAGGAGCAGGCTTGAACATGGCAGAAGTTACCACTTTGGGCCAGCCTCTCGAGGTGGTCAAAACAACTATGGCTGCTAACAGAAACATCTCCATTGTTCAAGCAGGCAAGTTGGTTTGGTCCCGTGGAGGCTTGCTTGGGTTCTACCAGGGCTTGATTCCCTGGGCGTGGATCGAGGCCTCCACCAAGGGTGCAGTCTTGTTGTTTGTTTCAGCCGAGGCTGAATATCGCTTTCGTACTTGGGGAGCCAGCGGGTTCCTTGCAGGAATGGGAGGAGGTGTCACCGGAGGTGTGGCACAGGCGTACCTTACCATGGGTTTCTGTACGTGTATGAAAACGGTGGAGATTACTCGTGCTAAGCAGGCAGGAGTGGCAGGAGCTCCTCAACAAACGTCTTTACAGGTGTTTAGGGACATTTTCCGCAAGGAGGGAATCCGGGGAATCAACAAGGGTGTCAATGCCGTGGCCATTAGACAAATGACTAACTGGGGTTCTCGGTTTGGGTTGTCTCGTTTGGCAGAGGATGCCATCAAGAGCGCGATTGGGAAATCTAAGGATGACAAGTTGTCTGCGGTGGAAAAGATTGCTGCGTCATGTATTGGAGGAGGCTTGTCTGCATGGAACCAGCCCATCGAGGTGATCCGTGTGGAGATGCAGTCCAAGACGCAAGATCCCAACCGGCCCAAGAACTTGGGGGTATTTTCCACTGCTAAGTACATCTACTCTCTTAATGGAGTCAAGGGGTTGTATAGAGGAGTGGCTCCAAGAGTGGGGTTGGGCGTGTGGCAGACTGTGTTTATGGTTGCTTTCGGAGACATTTTCAAGAAGATGTTGAATGCGGAAGGAGGTCATTAGATTACAGATAGTTTAAATAAATTAGATGAGTATTAAGCAGTAAGAGGTAGTAGAAGAGAGGTAGTAGCAAAGAGGTAGTAGCAAAGAGCTAGAGGTAGTAGCAAAGCTAGGGGTAGTAGCAAAGCTAGGGGTAGTAGCAAAGCTAGGGGTAGTAGCAAAGCTAGGGGTAGTACCAAAGAGCTAGAGACCAAAGTGCTAGGGAAGTACCAAATTACCAATGGATGATATGGTAGTGTGACTATTATTAGCACAAATATCGGTAATCTGACTGTAAAAAATCGATCCGCATTTAGTGACCATTGTTTCGCTGGATCCCCCACTTGTCGTAGCAGTAGAGCCCTAAAGCAGTGAGAAAGATTCCACAGGTCTGTGTGGTCGAAAAGTTAAAGGAACTCTCCCAGATAAATGCACAGATTATCACCACTATCCGCTTCATAATGTTCGCGATGGAGTAGTCAATGGTAGAAATGGTGCCCAAAAGGGAAAACGCTAGCAACGACTGCATGAAATGGGAAAAGCCATTCAATGCTAGCAAGCCCAAAAGCGGAAGCGAGAGCTGACCAAGCGAAAACTGGGCGTTCAGGTACTCGGAGATCAAGTAGAACGGCAAAGTAAAAATAAAGCCAATGATGGAGCAGAACAACAAGATGGTCAACTTGTCGAGTTTTTTCTCCAGGCTGTTTTGGAAGGACGGAAGCGACTTCTCATCCTTTTCCAGCTCCACATGAGTAAGTCTCTTTTTGGCAAAGATATTCTGACTCACGAAAATAAGCATGGACACGAAAGCGTACACGAGTCCGCTGACATATGCATCATCAGGATTAACCACCTTGACCTTGCGCGGCATGTAGCACGTGAGCATGATTCCCCACATGAGAGGCACCAACGTGATGTAAGTGATTTTTCTGGTCGGCCTCTTATAGAAGAAACGGTAAATGAGGACCGTGGTGATTGGCGACAAGGCCTTAATGGTGTGGACCAAAGACACAGGAATGATGGATGTGGCCTTATGGCTGGTGATGTGGCCTGCGAACTGGAAGATTCCCATGGGCAAAGTGGTTTTGATGATGAATTCTGTTGGAGTTAGAAAGCGTCCTAGCGAGTTTTGCAACAGCTGAGGATCAGGAATCGAGCCTGCGGGGAACTTGCGTGTGTAGAAAGGGAACATGGCCAAGAAGACAAACAATACCGAGCAGAAAAACGCATTGAAGACAAACTGGAACTGCGTAAGTGTAAGGGGGTAAGAGAACTGCGACAAGATGGACTTGGTGGAGTTGGCCGAAACGATGGAAAAGCCGTACCATAAGGAGCAGAGCACTATCACCTCCATATTGAAGCGAGGCATGAGGTTCAGGTACCAGAGAGTCGCCAGCACAGGCTGAGGCAAAATGTCCAAGCTTGTAGATGAGCTAGCCTGCGAGCCAAGGCTAAATATCTGATGGGGTTCACCGGTAGGCGTGGGTGAATTAGAAGAGGGAGGAGTGATGGGATAAAACGCCGAGGGGTACGGAGATCTGCCCAACGGAGAGAGGATTCGAGATGCCTTGGGATGGTTCAACCGCAGGATATCAGTAGACGACAAGTTTGGGTTAACCTGCAGCGTTCGCTGGGGATATTTGGGGATATCCTCTAGGGAGGGGTTAACACTGAGCATATTGAAGTGATAACTGGGACAAGACAGATGAAGGAGGTATAAGAGAAAGAGTCTCTGTTGAGTCTCAGTGTTGAGTCTTCAAAGAGTCTTCAGTGGTTCAGAAAGAGTCTTCAGAGTCTTCAGTGGTTCAGAAAGCTTCAGAGTCTTCAGTGGTTCAGAAAGCTTCAGAGTCTTCAGTGGTTCAGAAAGAGTCTTCAGTCTTCAGTCTTGATCAGATTATCAGTCTTAATAATAGCCTAAACTGAACTGGCAATAAATGACCCAGAAGATGGTTACCAAAATATCAATATTCACAATAGCTGATATTACAGCAACCAAACTAGTAATAGATGACACAACTGGCCGACACAATATGTGGCAGACAACACCTGGCCGACAGAATAAGTGATGACAAGCCCTCAGAACAGCTGGAAGACTAGATAACGAAAGTGGTAGTAAAGCAGATCTCAAGATTCGGAAAAAGACGAATAGTCACGAGCGATCAGGGGATCCGCCAAACAAAGGCTCAAGTGTGGATGGGGCGGATGGCTTGGGAAGAATAAACTTTTCGTTAAGAAATGCAGGAGAGGCGAGGTAGTAAAAGAAATAAGCGCACAGCGGGTGCAGGAGCGAAAAACTTAAACAATAACACACGAACAATTCGCACCACGAACGGCCTGCGTACATTACCCCGAGTACGAGACTTTATGCAAGGGTAAACTCTACATGGAAGAGGAACAACCAGAGAAACTGAGATAGCAATCAAGATGAAAAGAAGGAAAAAATAAAGAGTGATGTGACGAAATAGATGGAGATGACGAGAAAACATCATGATATAAAGATAGATAAAAAGATAAATTACGTTGATAGCGAGAAGAATGTAGTAAAGGTAGAAGGAAAAAGGATACGAGTTCGCAAGGGGCAGAGTTTAGGAGTAAGGGTCGGACAAAAATCTTGGCCAAAAAAAGGGACCATACCCGGGCGTAGAGCAATGCATGAGCCGGTGGGGTGTTTAGATTATACTGCGCCTTAGGCGCGACGCGACTTGCTATTTATAGTTTGACACATGTCAAAGCAGTCAACCAGCAGTCAGCCAGCAATCCTTAAGCAGCAATCCTTCAGCAGCAATCCTTAAGCAGCAATTCCTGAAATTAGAAATTTCTTCAATTCCAAAATCAGCCAGCAGTCAGTGTAGTTAGTTAGCAGTCATAATCAATCAGTCCAGCTACAGAAGGTATGATCACTATAGGCAGTATCGATTCAGTATAGGTCAGGTGGGGCGATTGTCGAAAGTCAATATTGTAAAGTTAAGAAACCATTATATAAGTAATAGTCTAGCCCTACCATTTTTTACTCAAATTGTATATTAAATAGTGTTAGATCACATAAGGCATTGATGGGGATGTACGGGTTCACTACAAGTAAATGTATATTCTCCCACACCAAAACTACTCTGTTTGAGTGTTTCGGATTCTCATCCTTTGATGTAGACAATGAGCTCTACGTAGATCTTCTGTAAACTTTGGAAAGGCAAGGTCATGGTTATGAATGAGAGGACTTCTTAAATTAGATTTCTATATGCCAAGCCATAGTCTAGACTAGTGCATTGTAATGTATGAGTCCAGATTTTCTCATTCTCAAGTCGTCTCGGTGGAAAGGCACACCCGTACACCAAATATATGATAATATTGAATAATGTAGATTATAGAATAAGGTAGATATTTGTAAAGGTCAGATTTAAACGGTACAGGTGATGAATAGAGCAAGTGGAATTTTTTATTTTTGACAGAATTTGGAAGATTGAGAAGTACGTTATGAATAGAGTAGGGTGGTACCAGTAGTGGTAATGTAGAGTAATAATACTTGTAGAGTAGTAGAGTAGAGTAATAGTAAATAATACTAATAGAGTAGAGTAGTACTGGTACTAGTTATATAGTGCTAGTAGAGTAGTGCTAGTAGAGTAGTGCTAGTAGAGTAGTACTAGTAAAGTAGATTAGTACTAAGAGAGTAGAGTAGAGTAGTAGAGTAATAGTACTAGTAGAGTAGAGTAGTCGAGTAATAGTACTTGTAGTAGAGTAGTAGTAGAGTAGTAGTAGAGTAGTAGTAGAGTAGTAGTAGAGTAGTAGTAGAGTAGTAGTAGAGTAGTAGTAGAGTAGTAGTAGAGTAGTAGTAGTAGAGTAGTAGTAGTAGAGTAGTAGTAGAGTAATAGTAGTAGAGTAGAGTAGTGTATTAGAGTAGAGTAGCCTAGTAGTAACTAGTACTAATAGAGTAGTAGAGTAGTACTAATAACAGAGCCTCTACGGTAGCACTACTCACATGAATAATAATAGTAATTAGAACCGTGTCTGGTTGCCTAGAAAACCCTAACGTGTCCAGTATCCCTACTTCCCCAATTTCGTACCCAGAAATACGGCATTTTCTTGTATGACTCTCCTACAGCTCAACTGAAACACCAGTGACCAGTCTCCACATCATTAAGTCTATAAAAATAGACCAATTCCTTTCCAAGGATCAACTACTACCATGACCAATCGTACTTGACGATATCAAAGAATCCAGAAGTAGAGTAGAGTAGTAGAGTAGTAGTAGTAAAAGGGTAGTAGTAGTAAAAGAGTAGTAGTAGTAAAAGAGTAGTAGTAGTAAAAGAGTAATAGTAGTAAAAGAGTAGTAGTAGTAAAAGGGTAGTAGTAGTAAAAGAGTATTAGAGTAGAGTAGTAGAGTAGTAGTAGTAAAAGGGTAGTAGTAGCAAAAGAGTATTAGAGTAGAGTAGTAATAGTACTAGTAGTAGAGTAGTACTAGTAGAAGAGTAGAAGAGTAGTAGAGTAGCATCATAAGATAGTGTTTGATGTAGCATTATGCACTAAAATTCAAAGTCTAGCTTTATCAGACCATTACTTATTATGGAGACATTTAACCAAAACCAGTACACATCTACAGCTATTGTTGTAGTGTGGAATAGTAGAGAACTAGGACTAAACATTAGAATTATGGAATTGTAATGGGATAGAAGTGGCAATGGAATCGTATTGACTTAGTAGTACTGGATTACCCCATCAATTTAGTGAGTCTAACAAGTGTAGCGTAATGATAGTGTATAGTATGGTAGTTTAGTATTGTAGAGTAGTATGAAAGTATAGTGTATAATATGGTAGTGTAGTATTGTAGAGTAGTATAGTAATAGTGTAGTATAGTAATAGTGTAGTATAGTAATAGTGTAGTATAGTAATAGTGTAGTATGGTAATAGTGTAGTGTGTAGTATGGTAATATAGTATATAGTGGTAGTATGGTAGTATAGTGTATAGTGGTAGTATGGTCATTTTAGGACTTCGAGCAAACTCCGGAATCTAGGGCGCGCTGGTCTGGATATGGACTTGCAAAAAAGATTCCATCTGAGACAATAATCCTAACTGAACTAGACACTCATAAAAAATTATGATTTAAATAGAAAACTCAAAAATCATAAATCTAAAAAAAAAATAAAACATACAGTTTTTCAAAATATTTATACCAGTGCAACAAAATATTCATACCAATGCGACAAAATATTCATACCAATGCGACAAAATATTCATACCAATGCGACAAAATATTCATACCAGTGCAACAAAATTATTCACAATATTTCAAAATTATTTCAAAATTGTTCAACCAAAAAAAGTTTTAATATGAAGCATAACATGGAAACTACTTTAGTTTTGTCCGTTTGGCCATTTATTGGAAGACTCCAAGAATAAAATGTAATAGCAATCAGCAAGATATATAATATCTGATTACTGAAATCCAAAAGTTGTTGTGAAACATTATCCCATTTGGTATGAATAATTTGTCGCACTAGTATGAATACTTTTAAAAAAGACTGTATCCGCGCCTTCTAATAAAAAATATACTTCTAATATACATCTATACAAGTATGTTTTTTATGGGGCATAGGTCATAAACCTTAGAAATAATTTATATCAAAATAATAATATAAAGATATTGAGTATTAAAAGGGATTCTCCAGCAAAAAGAAGAATTATATAATATGGTCCCTCATGTTTCTTATAACCTCATATAACAGTATCATTTATTTATCTGTATTACAGATAAGAATATTTTTATTAAATATTTACTTATAATTATAAGATTAGACTATACCTTGTGTATAAGTAAGATTTTTAGGTTGAACGATTATGAGCGATAGAGTTTACGGAAGATTAGCCACTAGTTACTAGTTCTGGTACTAGTTCTGGTACTAGTTCTGGTACTAGTTCTGGTACTAATAATACTTCTGGTACTATTTCTGATAATAGATACTTCTACTGCTCCTAGCTCTAAATCTGCTTATGATGTTAGCTTCATGTGCTCTTGGATAACCTATGTCCAGCCTCAGTCACAGGATAATGGTCTAAAGGCCAGGTGCCAAGTCAAATCTACAGGCCTTTTTAAACAACCAACAAATCAAATGTTTATCAGAGATTATACTATAAATCACGATAAACAGTTAATATTATCTATATACATGTTGTTAGTGTCATGGTCCATTTCCTGATAACTAGATGCGCACCAGATTTGATTCCAGTCGATACTATGATCTTCGGCTACTACTGACTTCTATCAAATAGAAACCCCATGTACGGGCCGTTTTAAATACAAGTATTGAAGAATTTAGTTTGGATTGAGATTGTTTTCGTAATGAATACTTTATATGAGGATCTATTTTAATCCCTTGCAAGGTGTTTGACTGTTAGATTCTTGATAGTCTAGGTGGTCAACCCAAATTTATAGCCGAAGAGTGGTAAGAAAGTTATCCGAATGTCTGTCATCAATGTGCAGGTTCAGAAGGTTCTGCCCAACTTTTCCTAGCATGTTGCATTGTGATCTAACTTGGTTAGTGTATGTCAGTGTTTTTTAAATTATTCAAACAGTGCGACAAAATTTAAACTAGTGCGACAAAATTTAAACCAGTGCAACAAAATTTAAACTAGTGCGACAAAATTTAAACCAGTGCAACAAAATTTAAACTAGTGCGACAAAATTTAAACCAGTGCAACAAAATTCACACCAGTGCAACAAATTAACCAATGTTTCAAAATTTTCAGACACTTCGAAAATCTTTCAACCAATTGCCATAATGCTTCACACCAACTTTCATATATTCAATTTTCTGAAATCTTAATCTGGGGATTGCCTTATATATACTACATTGGAAGTCTTAAGGTCAAAATGGACAACTGAACTATTTCCTTGTATGTATAACAACTTGTATTGGTTTGAAAGATTTGCGAATGGCTGCGAAACTTTTTGACACTATTTAAAACCATTCAAAGCAGCGCGACAAATTATTCAAACCAATACAACTTTCTATATACAGTTCAACTTGCAAGCTAGTTAGTTTTGTGGCCCTTGATTGGTACTGCAAGACTCCAAATTAGGTGCACACAAGGGATTCTCCAGATTAAGATTTCTGAAAATTGAATTTTATGAAGGTTGGTGTGAAACATTATGCATTTGGTTTGAAAGATTGTGCGAAGTGGTACGAACTTTTTGAAATATTGGTTTGAATAATTTATCGAGCTGAAAGTATTCAAACCTAGAAAATTAACAAACCAATAATTGATAGTAACATCCTAACAAGGTTGTATAGAGGATAACATGAAACAATTCAGTTCCATCCGATTGACCCTTGGCTTCATATTTAATAAATATGGGGCAATCTTCCAGATTGAATTTCTGAATATTGATTTATGAAAGTTGGTGAAACATTAAGGTATTTGAAGACTGCGGTGGTACGATTTTGAATTATTAATTGTTTTCTAGTGCGGTTCGAAAATTTTGCGCGCTGGTTTAATGTATCTGTAATCTTCAATTTATGATTATCTTGATGATTATCTGATTATTCAATGTATGATTATCTGATTATTCAATGTATGATAATCTATTCTTCAATATCATTCATCATTTAATCTGTTAACCCACGGCATTGGTTTAGCAGACAATCACATGCTTCATCTCCAGTCTCTAACCCAATCTGACAATGCATACCGCTCATCGGTACTTAACTCCATTCCTCTAGAATATATGAGTACACATGCTACAATATTGATTCTCTATTATTTCTTAGCTAACTATATTCGCTGAGTCAAGAACGCCTAGCTTTTGGGGAGCCCAAATGCCGAGGTCAATGTACCTAGCCAGCGCGCATTGCAAGGTCGTGCCATCCTCATAAGTGATGTAAGGAGAATCGGAGTTAACACGAACTAGAACACACATCCAGTGCACCAAAACAATCCAAATAAAAATACTAATCTGAACCATATCTAATCAAATCATATCTAATCTCCATATATTCCCATCTATCCACATCTATCCACATTTATCCACATCTATCCACTTCTATTCACATCTACTTACTTCTCACTACAATAGTCTGCTCCTGCATACATCGCGCACTCTACTTCCTCACTCAAACGCGTGGTCTTACCAACCATATCATGGAATCCCTCGTTTCTCTTGTCACGCGCCAGCTCACCGTTCGTGGAGCTCGCTACCTTCTCCGCAGGGCCATTGACGATGATGATGATATTCCCGATGTTTCCCTCCCGGACCCCGAGGAAGACGCCGACCCGGTCACCGAGGAAATGTTCTCGTCGTGGGCGCTATTTATCCTATTCTGTCTCTTGTGTGCTGCATTGTGGTCGTCCTATTATCTCCAGCAAAGAAGGATCAAGGCCGTGCATGAAACTGTGCTCTCCATCTTTTACGGCATGATTGTTGGCTTGATCATTCGGGCTGCCCCAGGCCATTATATCCAGGATGCGGTGAAGTTCAAGTCTGGCTACTTCTTCAATATCTTGTTGCCGCCAATCATCCTCAATTCTGGCTACGAGCTACATCAGGCCAATTTCTTTAGCAACATTGGCTCCATCCTCACCTTTGCCATCCCGGGCACCTTCATCTCGTCCTTGGTTCTTGGCACCATTCTTTACGTGTGGACTGCGTTGGGAATCGATAGTGTTCACTTGGAGTTTGTTGATGCTTTGGCCGTTGGTGCAACGCTACTGGCCACCGACCCCGTGACCATTCTCTCCATCTTCAATGCTTATAAAGTGGACCCCAAGTTGTACACCATCATCTTTGGGGAGTCGCTCTTGAACGACGCCATATCCATTGTCATGTTCGAAACGTGCCAGCAATTCCACGGCAAGGATGTCAAGTTCACATCTCTATTTGAGGGTGTGGGTTTGTTCTTGATGACTTTCACCATCTCAACCATCATTGGTTTTTCTGTGGGCATTTTGGTGGCCTTGATCTTGAAGCACTCCCACATCAGACGCTACCCTCAGATTGAAACCTGCTTGGTGTTACTTTTCGCGTACCAATCATACTTCTTTTCCAATGGAATTCATATGTCAGGAATTGTTTCGTTGCTTTTCTGTGGTATCACGCTCAAACACTACGCATATTTCAACATGTCTCGTCGAACGCAGATTGCCACCAAGTACATTTTCCAGTTTTTGGCGCAGATGTCGGAGAATTTCATCTTCATCTACTTGGGGTTGTCGTTATTCACGGAAGTGGAATTGGTGTTCAAGCCGCTTCTCATTATCGTGACGTTCATTCTGATTTGCGTGGCCCGTTGGTGCGCGGTGTTCCCACTTTCAAGATTCCTCAATTTCTTGTACCGCGCCAGATTTGATCGCTTCAACACGTCTTCGGCGTTATCCGGTGGCATTTCGTCGCACAGTATGCCGGAGGAAATCAGCCATTCATACCAGATGATGATTTTCTGGGCAGGATTAAGAGGAGCAGTCGGCGTTGCATTGGCTTTGGGTTTGCAGGGCGAAGCCAAGTCCACATTGCTTGCTACGGTTCTCGTGGTGGTGGTGTTGACGGTGATTTTTTTTGGCGGCACCACGGCTTCCATGTTGGAGATCTTGGGCATCAAGGTGGGATGCGTACAGGAAGACGATAACTCCGACGATGAGTTTGATATTGAGGCCCCCAGACTACCCCATTCGGCCAGCAATGTCAACCTCATGAGCAATCGGAGATACAATTCTCCAGCAAATGGGTTCCGAGCCGGCGCTGCCCCAAAAGGCCCTGGTTACAGATCCGATGGGGCCGATGGCTCCAGCAGCAAGTTGGCCAGAACGCTGTACTCACTCAATAACCTGCAGACAGACCTTCATGAAGAAGACGAATACATGGCCAGTGATGTGGAAGACTTGGTGAGTGAGCCCATTAACTACGTGCTGAGCGATGCGCCTGCTGCCACTTCGCATGGTGTTTTGGGGGCATTCTTGAGCGCAGAAGAGCATGCCAAGTGGTTTACGAAATTTGATGAGCAGGTGTTGAAGCCAGTTCTACTTGATTCTACGCCCACTTCGGGGCAATCGGAGCATACCAATGATGAAGAGGCGAACCTCGGAAAATAGATATGGGAAAGGGTGATAGAAGCGCAGAGGTAAGGTCTTAGAACGATTTTAAGAGAATATTGGTTGATATGATTGAGTATGAGTGATGAAGTATGAGTGATGAAGTATGAGTGATGTAGTATGAGTGATGTAGTATGAGTGATGGAGTATGAGTGATGGAGTATGAGTGATGGAGTATGAGTGATGTAGTATGAGTGATGAAGTATGAGTGATGAAGTATGAGTGATGAAGTATGAGTGATGAAGTATGAGTGATGGAGTATGAGTGATGAAGTATGAGTGATGGAGTATGAGTGATGGAGTATGAGTGATGAAGTATGAGTGATGAAGTAAGTAGTTTATTCTTAGTATTGTATAATCTAATATTAATCTATGGTGTATGAAGCTTCACAAAACTCTATTTATTCTCTGACTTGTCTTCTATTTTTTAGAAATAATATTTCTATTCTACTCTCTATAGACTATCTATCTCAACATGATTAGTCCATCTAGAATCTATACTTCTATCCTATTGCTTATATCTATGTATTAGTATATCTATAGTGTATTCTGTCTGTTAGATTCTTGTGGATAACATTGATACTAAATACTTAGCCTAATCGTTGATGCTCATCGAACGAGGAATCTCGGGCTCTTTTATGGCCCGAGAGGAACTGCTATGATTGTTGGTTGTCGAGCCATTTCTGGCTAATGCTGGCTAATAAAGAGATCACGTGATAAGCGCATTTGACAGGGTCTTTCGTGGTTCCTCTTCTAACCGCACAGCGTAGCTATAGTTTGAACCAGTGGGTAGTGTGATACCCATGGTGGATCTGACTGTCACCTGTACTCTATTCTACTAGTCTATCCATGGTCTGTACTCTATACATCTCTACTCAAGACTCTACTATAAGTATACGCCATCTATAAACCATTTTTAATATACTTCCTACTCCATCTACCTCTACTCAATAATCTACAAAATCTATACCCTCACTCAGTATATACTCCATAGTATATGTAATCCCTCCTATAGTCTATACTTCCTAGTCTATCTTTACTCTATCTCTACTCAATACTCTACTACGTCTATACCCCATTATAGTCTATACTCCATAGTGTATCTATAGTCTATACTCCATAGTGTATCTATAGTCTATACTCCATAGTGTATCTGTATTCTATGATTACTCGATCTATACTCTATAATGTTTTTTAAAATTATTCAAATCGGTGCGACAATTATATTGCATCCATTATCAAAATTCGTACCACTTCGCACATCTTTCAACCAAATTGAAAATGGTTCACACCAAATTATTTAGAATTTATTTTGAAATTTATTTCGGGATGATTGCCATATAAGCACCTTATTTGGAGTCTTCCAATCAATAAACGAACAGAACTGAACCATTATCCTATAAAAGTTGTATTGGTTTGAATGAATGTGCGAAGTGGTACGAAACTGTTTGAATTACGGTTCGATTCAGTTTTTTGGTTGAAACTTTGCGCGCTTCATTGAATACTTTGAAACACTGTAACTATACTCACCAATACTCTATACTATAATCTACGTATTAAATCAGTGTCAATACTCTATGAACGTGGTAAATTAGTGTCAATACTATATTCTATGAAGTATGAGTGATGAAGTATGAGTGATGAAGTATGAGTGACGAAGTATCAGTCATGAAGTATGAGTACAGTGTTTTTCAAAATTATTCATACTAGTGCGACTAAATTACTCATACTAATATTTTAAAATTATTCATACCAGTGCGACAAATTATTCATACCAAATAGCATAATGTTTCACACCAACTTTTGATAGTTTTCAGTAATCAGAAATTTTATATCTGTACTATTGCATATATATATTGTTCTTTGTCTCTTCTAATCAACGGCCAAACAGACAATTTAAAGTACTTTTCATGTTATGCTGTATATTAAAACTTGTATTTGGTTGAATACCTTTCCTACTGGTTGAATAATTTTGAAGTATTGGTTTGAGTAGTTTGTCGCACTGGTTTGAAAATTACTGTACCATATTTCAAAATTATTCAAACTAGGGCGACAAAATTATTCAAACCAAATGGCATAATGTTCACACCAACTTTTATTAAAAATCAATACTTTGGATTAAAATCTGGAGAATAGCCTCATATCTACATTGAGGGGTCTTCCAATTAAGGGTGAAACTGATGAAACTAAAGTAATGTCCATGTTATCTTGTATATAAAAACTTGGTTTGAATATATTGCACTGGTTTGAATATCGCACTGGTGCATATTTTGAAAAACACTGCACCAACATCCAATTATACCACTATTTCAAAATCATACCACTATTTCAAAATTATTCAAATTAATGCGACAAAATATTCAAACCAATATTTCAAAAGTTTCGTACCACCGCACAATCTTTCAAACCAAATGGCATCTATACACCAACTATTTTAGAATTCAATATTCTGAAATCTTAAAATAGAATATTACTTATATATCCTAGAAATATTCCAATCAACGGTCGAAACAGACAAAACTAAACTAGTTTCCATATTGTATGTTAAAACTTGTATTTTTCAAAATTATTCAAACTAGTGCGACAAAATATTCAACCAAGATTTCAAAATTATTCGAACCAAATACAACTTTAAATTTACAAGATAACATGGAAACCACTTTAGTTTTTACCATTTCGTTAATTAGAATACTTCAAGAATAATATCTACAAGCAATTATCCAGTTAATTCCTGATTACTGAATTCTATTAAAAGTTGGTGTGAAACATTATGCTTTGGTTTGTAAGATTGTGCGAAGTGGTACGAAACTTTTGAGATTGGTTTGAATAATTTTTCGCACTGGTGTGAACAATTCTGAAATATTGGTTTGAACATTGTCGCACTAGTTTATAATTTTCAAGATTGATTGAATAATTGATTGAATAATTGATTGAATAATTGATTGAATAATTAATATGAACACTTTTGAAAATACTGTATGTTCAAGTATGACTTTGTTTGTCTTCTATTCAACTATAACTCTTCAAATGTACACTCCGGCCTGGTGTCCATGTTTATCAGTACTGGCAATGGACGCCGCAATCACCCACTTCGTAAGCTTGAATGCTCTTGGCGAAAGCTGCAAATCACTGAGTTTGTAGTTGAACTTCACCGCAAGTTGGTAGTATTCCTTCACCGTCAAATCGTGCATGAGTGCAACCAAGTGGCTGCTCGTGGAAGGCTTATAAACCGACGCAGGCAAAAAGTCCGTGTAGTTGGCAAAAGCCCGGATGGGTTTCTCCAACAAATTAAGCACTTCGCTAAGGTAAGCGTTGGAGATGGTGTTGGATCTATCTTCTTCAATGGAACGCAACAAGAGCCCCGAAAGTGTGAGCACAGCATTGCCATAGGTGACTGGGTTCAACACGCGCGACTCAGTGTCTCTTTTCAAGGTTGTTCTCCAGAGAAAGCCGATACGGGTATGCAAAAGCTGATTGTAGTAAGCAGCAAGCAGGCTTTTTAGGCGAGGCTCATTTTGCGCCCATGTTTTGGTGTTGCCAGAGAGCTTCAGCAAGCGATTGTTCAACGGCACGAGGATTTGCGAGTCGAGCACGTGCGCTACCTTTAGTAGCACGGCTTTGGGCTTGGAAACTGGCACAGTCTGTAAAGGATTGGAGGCCATGTGGGCCATGTGGGCCTGGTGAGGATTGTCGTACTTCTTGACGGGACTGGAAGTGGCACTAATGGCAAGGTTTGTAGTATCGTTGAGGCTGTCGTTGAACGACTCGAGAGTGTCTCTGGGGAGGGAGTCCTTGGGGAGGGAGTCCTTGAAGAGTGGGACTATTTTTGGGTTGGTGGAGTTCCCGAAAATGTAGGCATCAGACTCGGACTCGGGTGCCTTCACATCGACATTTCTTAACGCACTCAAATCCGATGCCGACCGGAAGTTGACCCTTGAAGAGGTGTTCTTTATCACCAACGAGCACTCATCCAAGATAGATGGCCAAAAAGATCGCGAAACTGCAGAACTTTTCGACCCGTTGAAAATCTTGTTCCGGTACTCAGCCGCTTCTGCATCCGGCGATGACGAAATGTAGGCCAATTCCTGGAAAGCACATAAATTCAGCAAAGACGACAAGAAATCCGAAGGCCTTACGTCCCGCACACCCGAAAGCAAGGTGATCACGGGACTCGGCGAAGCCAGCGAAATCGGCTTCGAATGGTGTAAGCACCCAATGGTAGCGTAGGTGTTGAATGCATGGTTGAAGAACTCAAGCACGAAAAACACCACCCATGAGTACCAGGCCACGCGCAAAAGAAAGGCAAGGTCCAAAAATGTCCACAATGGAGCGGACTTGGTGTCCAAATTGAAAAGAACCAAGATGGGCCACAGCATCCTGTACACAGACAGATGGAGCAACAGGAACAAGATCGGTACCACTAAGAAGCTGGCCGCCGTGAAAGTCATCGACACAGCAACAATCCGTAACACAGGCGCAAACAAGTACTTGGAAGGTGGGTTGATGGGGATGCCGTAGGAGAAAACGAGTCGGTTCCGTTGGAACACCATATACTGCACATTATAGAGAGCCCCCAACGCCATACCATGAAACAACAAGTACACGAATTGGTCATTTACCAAAGGTTTGTGGCGGTATTCCTTGGAAAACACATAGTAGGACACATTTGTTTGCGGAAGAAAAGGTCCAATCAAGGCTGCCGTCGAAAACGCTGTTGCAACTCCCGACACCCAAAATTGCCGGGAAGATACTGTTTTTAGGAGTTGCCAGTAGAGGCTTTTAGCGTCTGAGTACACCACCGTTGAATTGTGTACACGATTGATCTTGACAGCCAGCAAAGCTAGCGTGAAAATGGGGATTTCGTAGACCAAGGCGAAGATTTTCAGGGCCCAAGTTTTGTGCCTTGTGAGAAGGACTGAGAGGAGCACAGCCAAGAAAAATGCTAGTTTGTTGACATACTTCATTCGCTGTGCAAACACGCTCCGAAAGTAGTAAATGTACGGCTTGACGTGCAAGTCGGGCGCATCTGAATGGGTAGTCATGGTGGTTGATATGGAGATGATTGAGCGAGAAGCGTGTAGCCAAACCTCCGTACACCTTACTATACGATTTTTGCAAATTTCACCTGCAACCACATGTAGGTGAGTTCGAGTGAATAATTTTTATTAGGTTTTTAATAATGATGTGAAAAGAAAAGTAATAGAGTATTACAGAGAAGGTTATTTATTGTGAAATGTGGATGATGTTGAATAACTTAAAGGTAATGGAAGAGTAATTACAGAATGCGATATTTAGAGTGGAAATTTATGAGTGGATGTTTTCAGGTGATGGTGTGGAGTCTTGTATGTGATAAAGTGGGGGTAGATTCTGGGCATATCCAGAGTTTACAGTATTTTTCAAATTGTTCAAACCAGTGCGATTATTCAACCAATACAATCTTTTTACAAAATTACCAATATTCAAAATTTCATACCACTTCGCACAATCTTCAAACCAAATGGCATAATAATTCACCCGACTTTTATAGAATTTAGTAATCAGAAATTTTATATTTGGAAAATTGCTTGTATATATTATTATTGGAGTCTTCCAATCAACGGTTAAAATGGACAAACTAAAGTGGTTTCAATGTTATGCTGTATATTAAAACTTGTATTTGGTATGAATAATTTTGAAGTATTGGTGAATAATTTTGAAGTATTGGTGAATAATTTTGAAGTATTGGTGAATAATTTTGAAATATTGGTGAATCATTTTGAAGTATTGCTTTGAGTAATTTGTCGCACTGTATTTCAAAATGTTCGACCACTTCGCACAATCTTCAAACCAAATGGCATAATATTTCACACCGACTTCTATTAGAATTTAATATTCTAATCTTAAATCTGGTCGATTGACTCATATTTACCACATTGGAGTCTTTCTCTCAGGGGTCAAAAGCAACAAAATTATCTAGTTTCCATGTTATCTTGTATATAGCAACTTGTATTTGGTTTTAATAATTTTCTTACTGATTAAATATTTTCGCACTGGTTGATTAATTTTCTTACTGATTAAAATTTTCGTACTGATTAAATAATTTTCGTACTGATTATACAGTCTTTTTCAAAATTATTCATACCAATATTTCAAAAAAATTCAAACTAGTGCGACAAAATTATTCATACCAAATGGCATAATGTTTCATACCAACTTTTAATAGAATTAATAATCAGAAATTTTATATCTGGAAGATTACTCTTATATGCTATTCTTAGAATCTCTAAATCAGCGGTCGAAACGGACAAAACTAAAGTAGTTTCCATGTTTTGTTGTATATTAATAGTTGTACTTGGTATGAATAATTTCGAAATATTGGTATGAATAATTTTGTCGCACTGGTATAAGCTTTGAATTTCGAGAATTTTTCCTTTCTGTTCGAGGTCGTAGGACCCTGACATCTGAGTGGTCACCTGAGAGCATTACTGAATATTTCCGGTGTACTCTAAAACATTTTGAAAAAGACTGTAATATCGTACTGATTATAATTTTCGCACTGAATAATTTTCTTACTGATTATAATTTTCGCACTGTTGAATTCTGCGCGCTGGTGAATTTTACTGTCTCCAGATCCGGGGCTTATATCCAGATCCGGGGCTTATATCCAGATCCGGGACTTATATCCAGATCCGACCTATTGACTTAGGTCGTTTCATCCTGCCCACCAAAAGTCCATTTCCAGAGTTTGATGCTTCTTTGTACCCACAATAGACCCACATTCACGTTCTCTCCGTAAAAACCATCTCATCTGCCCTGCCTGGCCGTTACTGGCTTGAGAGTTGCAGGTCACGTGACCACATCACCTGACCCTACTCCTACCGGCCGCTTCCTCTATACTTCATCATTAATATATACATTTACATGGCCTGGTTAGTCTTTCCCTCGGCCTTGCGTCTCATCTCCTCTGCCTCTCCGCTCAAAATATCCTTGACCACGTCCAAACCGGGTTGACCGTCGATCTCGCCAAATGCCGCTTGCTTGACGTACTGTTCAATCTCCGACGTTTCCTCTTGTTGGTTCAGCCGATCAAACAACTTGGCCTCCACTTTGCCCTTAGCGCTTTCAAAGTTAGCAATACGAGTCTCGAATGCTTCGTGAATGGCTTCATTCAACTCTTCTTCCGTGGTGATGAAATCTCCCGCAGCGTGGTAGAGTTCCAACAACTTGACGATTTTAGCATTCTCCACCCGCAACTCCTGTGTCTTGCGGTTCAACAATCTTTTCTCTTCCACAATGGCAGTTTCCTCCTCGGTTCTCGGCCTCATAATGGGCCCCTCCAAGTACGAGTCTATCGTGGGTAACGTGACGATGGTTTCGTCGCCGGCCTCGTACTTATGGACCAGGTTTTTGGATGCGTCTTTTTGCTTTTTCTGGGCCTCCATTTCTTGGATACGTTCCAATCTCTTGGCTTCGGTGGTGAAGGCATCCTTCAAATGTGCCACCCGAACTTCTTCTCTCTGGTGCTGCCACAACTCTTGTTTCGTCATTTCTGACACTTCTTTTTTGGGCTGCAATCTTTTCTCCAACTTCTTCAACCGCTCCTCCACAGTAATGACAGGTTTTTCTGCGGGTTTTCGGGGCATATGGACGCCTTTAATCTTGGGAGTCATCACGCCCTCAGCGTATCCGTGTTCTATATTAGCCTTTTGTATCTTCTCGTCCTCGGTGTCGGGCCTTATGGGGTTGTGTCTGAAAATGGGACGTACTTTAGGCAAAATCCCGGATTTTCCGCCATACTTGATAGTTCTCTTTCCAAGGCTTATGCTGGACACTTTCATTTTGGCTTTGGTCTTGGTAGACTGTATCAAGAGATGTCGGAGTAAAAAGTTCGCACCTGAATAACAGTTGAATTGTGCAGTGCACGAACTGGGTCTTTCGCAGCCAGAAACATTCTAATGAGTGTTTTGAAAGAGTTCATCCAATAATTATTCATCTAATAATTATTCATCCAATAATTATTCATCTGATAATTATTCATCTAATAATTATTCATCCAATAATTATTCATACTAATATATCAAAATTATTCAAACCAAATAAGATTTTCAATATAAAGCATATCATAGAAACTGGTTAATTTTGCCCGTTTAGACCGTTTATTTAAAGACTTCAGGTATAAACATTTTTGCAAAGCCTGGGGTAATGGTAATTTATTTATTTTTGTAATATCATATGTTAGTTTATATAATATATATAATATTTGTGGAATATTATGATTAATTATTATATCCGCGCCCATCTACATAAGTTACAGTGTTTTTCAAAATTATTCATACCAATATTTCAAAATTATTCATACCAGTGCGACAAAAATATTCATACCAATATTACAAAAATATTCATACCAATATTACAAAAATATTCATACCAATATTACAAAAATATTCATACCAATATTACAAAAATATTCATACCAAATACAAGTTTTAATATACAGCATAACATGGAAACTACTTTCGTTTGTCCGTTTCAACCGTCCATTAAAAGACTCCAAGAATAGAATGTAATAGCAATCAGTAAAATATATAATATCTGATTACTGAAAACTATTAAAAGTTGGTGTGAAACATTATGCCATTTGCTATGAATATTTTTGTCGCATTGGTATGAATAATTTTGAAATATTGGTATGAATAATTTTGTCGCACTGGTATGAATAATTTTGAAATAGACTGTACTTAAAAGAGAAAATTTAAATAATAATATCTGCTTATGAGATATCATAACCTGAAAAAATATATAGCAATAATAAATATACGGATAAAAAATAAACTACAAAGTATCTTTTTTTATTACCTTGGTCGGGTATAATACTTAGTATATTTTCTGATGGATAAAATTTCCTTAATCATTTGACATAAGTATCTAAATGTTTATTATATTGAGTGAAATAACAGTGTTTTTCAAAATTATTCAAATTAGTGCGCGAAATTATTCAAATCAACATTTCAAAATTATTCAAACCAAATACAAGTTTTTATATACAGATAACATGGAAATGAGTCCAGTTTTGGCCCTTTTGACCCTTGATTGGAAGACTTCCAATTATGGAAATATGAGGCAATTCTCTAGATTTAGATTTCTGAAAAAGTTGGTGTACCACATTTGGTCATTTGGTTTGAAAGATTGTGCAAAGTGGTACGAAACTTTTTGAGAATTGGTATGAATAATTTGAAATATTGATGTGAATATTTTGTCGCAAGATATAAATTTGACATATTAGAATGAATTTTGAAATATTGGTATGAATATTTAAATATTGGTACAGTGTTTTTCAAAATTATGCAAACCAATGCGACAAAATTATTTAAACCAATGCGACAAAATTATTTAAACCAATGCGACAAAATTATTCAAAGCAGTGCGATACAATTCAGACCAAAAACAAGTTTATACATACAAGATAACATGGAAACTAGTTTAGTTTTGTCGTATTTGCCCATTGATAGGAAGAATCCAAGAATCGTATATATGAGCAATCCAGATAAAAATTTCTGAATGATTCTGATAAAAGCTGGTGTGAATCATTATGCCATTTGGTTTAATAATTTTGTCGCACTAGTTTGAATAATTTTGAAAAACACTGTACCAATATTTTAAAAATATTCAAACTAATGCGACAAAATATTCATACCAATATTTCAAAATTATTCAACCAGTACAAAAATTATTCAACCAAAAAAAGTTTTAATATGAAGCATAACATGACTTTAGTTTTGGCCGTTTCGACCGTTGATTGAAATCAGGAATAGAATGTAATAGCAATCAATAAGATATAAAATATCTGATTATGGAAAACTATTAAAAGTTGCTGTGTAACATTATGCTATTTGGCATGAATAATTTATCGCACTAGTTTGAATAATTTTGAAAGAGACTGTACACTGTTTTTAAAAATATTCATACCAGCGCGCAAAATTATTCATACCAATATTTCAAAATTACTCAAACCAAATGACATAATGTTTCACACCAACTTTAATGGAATTTAGTAATCAGAAATTTCATTTGGTCAGCTGCTTATATATACTATTCTTGCAGTCTTCCAATCAAGGGTCGAAACGGGCAAAACTAAACTAGTTTTCATTATATGCTGTATATTAAAACTTGTATTTGGTATGAATATTTCAAAATTATTCAAACCAAATAAAAGTTTTAAAACAGCATAACATGGAAACTCCTTTTGTTTTGTCCGCTTCGCCGTTGATTGGAAGACTTCAAGAATAGTATACAAGAGCAATCAACAAGATATAAAATATCTGATCACTGAAAACTATTAAATGTTGGTGTAAAATATTATGCCATTTGGTATGAATAATTTTGTCGCATTGGTATGAAAAATTTTGAAAGATACTGTATGAAAAATTTTGTTGCATTGGTATGAAAAATTTTAAAAGAGACTGTACCAGTGCGACAAAATTATTCATACCAATAATTATTCATACCAATATTTCAAAATTATTCAAACCAAACCAAAGTTTTAATTTACAGCAAAACATGAAAACTGGTTTAGGTTTGCCCATTTCGACCGTTTATTTGAATACTTCAGGTAGTTTATATAAGCAATTGTCCAAATATAAATTTTCTGATTACTGAAATCTATTAAAAGTTGGTGTGAATCAGTATGCTATTTGGTATGAATAATTTTTCGCACTAGTATGATAATTTTGAAAAGACTGTACCTTGCAAGAGTCTGTCATAGTGGCTTAGAATTGAGCTCAAAAAGACGAACAATTACAAGACGACAATTAAAAGACGCAATTAAAAGACGACAATTAAAAGACGACAATTAAAAGACGACAATTAAAAGACGACAATTAAAAGATGACAATTAAAAGATGACAATTGAAAGACGACAATTAAAAGACGACAATTAAAAGATGACCAATTTTAAAAAGGCTAAAATGCTTCACTGCTTGGCTGCTTCGCTGCTTCGCTGCTTCACTTCTCTGAAGCAACTACCTTCAGATCAAATCATGTCAGCCAATTATCACGAGAATTACACCCCCCATGCTTCATACATCGCAGTCAGTGCGGCTTTGTTGATCTTTTTACTCCCTATGGCACTGGAAAAAATATTCAACATGAGCAGCTCCTTCTCGTTGGCTGCCCCATCGTGTTCTCGGTAGAACTCAATCAATTTGCGAGGAGTCTTGAACTTTTGCTGAATCATGATCGCCTTTTCAAATGAGATTCCTCGCACCAGCATGAGCATGAGAAGAAACATTTCTTTCACGGTCATCATACTGGTTTTCACCAATGTGGCTTGATACATGTGGAAGTAATGCACGCATTCGTAGTTTTGCTTCAGTCGTGGTTTTGGATTCATCATGCTGGCTTCCCGGCCTAGTGGAACGTGGAAGTTGCGATCGGCTGACGAACTCTCGAACTTGCTTCTGAATATGGACAAGAGACTCAAGTACTCGTCTTGCGTGTTGATAGATTTCGGCTTCAACACCATCAAGCGGCGGCTCTGGAAACGGTGCTTGATGATATTTGTCATTGTCACCAACCAGTCAATGGTATCATCGATACGTCGAAACCGCTGCACAAAAAAGTTAGATGTGGTGATGACCATGGATATGGCAGTTTCAATCAGCTTTTTCATATCGATGATGCGCTGAACATCGCCCAAACCTGCCTCTTCCACAAGGTAGTAGACGTTTTTGATTCCCGAGCGCTTCAACCTTGCTTTTTGCTCGGCAAAACGTCCATCTCGAATCGATATGGCCAAGTCATCGAGCCGTTTGCGCTCACAAACATAATTGAGCACCACTTCTTTTTTCAGCTGCTTGTTTCGGGCAATCCAAAGCACATCGCCCACGCTGAGAGAACGAACTTCGCAATTGACGCCATTGGAAATCACCCTGTTGTAGAAAAAGTCGCGTTCACTTTGGGAACGGATCTCGCGGCTATCAATCAAAAGAATAATTTCAAAAGAGTCTTCTGGCCAGATTTCATATGAGGTTCCTGCATACACTCGGTTGACATGGTCATGTACATGCTGGTTTGTCAGTTCCACCACATCCAGGAGCTTCATGCCGGGAGTTTGACCGTTGTGGTATGATTTCTGTAGTGGTGAAATGTCCTTCAGTTTTTTTGCAGCCTTCTCTGCTTCAACAGCCACTAGATTTTCACAGACTGTGTTTGGGGTGCTTTGAATCGGACTGGACGACTGTATGATGAATAAGTTATCAGAACCACTTTGGGAAGGAACTATTCGAGACGTTTCTGGCGAAGGAACTATTCGAGAAGTCTCTGGCGAAGGAACTATTCGAGACTTCTCTGGCGAAGGAACTATTCGAGAAGTCTCTGGTGAGTAGCGAATTCCATTGTCAAAAGAGTAATCCGGTAGATTATCCAGAGTTTCGGCATTCGATATCTGTAAGCCCTCTTGCTCTATAATCAACGATGCCATCGTTCTTCCTGCTTCTGTAAGCACGTAAACTTTGGGACGCCCAATACATTCCACTAGTTCACGTCTCAAGAGCGTTTTGATACCATCCCATGCCGAGTAGAAGTCCCGAGCCGCCGGGTTGGCAGTGAATGAATGGTCGCAAAACTGACCAGCAGCAGCGATTATAGCATCCTTCAGGAGACCATCCAGACCTCGGTTGGCCATACATAGCGCCACCAAGATGGCCCATGACCCTGAACGTCGTTTGGGAACCCATTTGCTCATACGGCGCTTCTTGACCGGGCCAGTATCCAGATCAAGCTCACCCCTTCGCTTACCGCCCTGGTCATTCAACGACACGTGGTTTTCAAAGGCTGGGGGGACATCGAGGTGATTTTCCAAACAATGTTTCTTCAACCGGGAACAGAGGAGAAGAATGATCTTGTCACCGATGTATTGGATGCTTTTTATCTGTTGGGGAGTGGTGATGGGGTGTGGGTAGTTGCGGAGCTTCTCTATGGCCTTGGAATATGCGAAAGTTAGCTTGGATCCTTTTTGCAGGAGTTCTGTATGATGGGTTTCGAGCCACAGTAGAAAGAGTTTGTTGAGATCCATACCATTCCTGTTTGGTAGAGCTGAGTTGTATGGGAAGATGAGGTGTATGGGAAGATGAGGTGTATGGGAAGATGAGTTGTGTATGGGAAGATGAGCGACCGTGTTGCAGGAAGAGTCGCGTGGTGGTACATCCGTACACCTCGGATTTGCAGCCAAGTATGTGAGACTCCAGTGTAGTTACAGGATGTAGATACAGGATCTAGTTATAGGATCTAGTGGATATAGGATCTACAGAATCTACAGTTTACAGGTTCTAGTATAGTATCTAGTGGTAGTTACTAGAGTCTAAGGCCTAGAGTCCAATTTAGTATAGTGAAATCTAAATAAGGTTTCTAATATAGGTGTAGTATAATGTCTAGTACCTAGTACAGTATCTAGTGCAGTACAGTATGTTTCAAAATTATTCATACCAGTGCGACATTATTCATACCAAATGGCATAATGTTTCACACCAACTTTTAATAGTTTTCAGTAATCAGATATTTTTTATCTTGTTGATTGCTCTTGTATACTATTCTTGAAATCTTCCAATCAACGGTCGAAACGGGCAAACTAAACTAGTTTCCATGTTATGCTATTGAAACTTGTATTTGGTTTGAATAATTTTGAAGTTTGAATAATTTTGAAGTTTGAATGATTTTGAAGTTTGAATGATTTTGTTGCACTGGTATGAATAATTTTGAAATACTGTACCAAATGGCATGATGTCAACTTTTATCAAAAATTAAAAGATTTATCAGAAATTAAAAGATTTATCAGAATTTAAATTCTGAAAATTAAATCTGAAGATTTGCTTCATTCTACATTCGAGAGTCAAGGGTTACAATGAACTAGCTTCCTTGTTGTCCTAAACTTGTATTGGTTTGAAAGAATATTCAAGGGTACGTAACATTTGAAATATTGCTCTGAACAATTTTTTGGTTTGATTAATTTGAATACTTACAAGTCATATCTTGATGTATTGTACTCCATACATGTGAGATTATATATGTAGTATGCAGAAAAGTCTACATTCTCCTTTCCTTTCGTTTTCAAATCACATTTTAGCCACACCTGCATATAGATAGACCAACCACTTCACTACCACTCCTTCACCTTCCAGCGCCATCGGCTGGCCACCTCCATCGCTCCATAAGCCCCTTGCATCTCCCCATTGTGGTCTGTTTACCTATTATAGTGGTCACGTGACCTGAGGATCTCCGCGGTACACCATCAAGTGACTGCGAGTCAACTGCTGCGCTCCGTACTCAGTGCCTACTCCCTTTTACCCCTCCACTAACAATCACCAATGTCTAAACGGCACCAAGACACTCCTGCAGATACGCAGCCATCCCTCAAGAACATCAAGCTCCACCCACTTCTTCGAGATATGGCTGCAATTCCTAAGGCAAGCAAACCAAGCAAGCCAGGGAGTCGGGCCGTTTTTGACGCCACCTCCCTAAATCCCTATATCAACCAAAATGACATTCTGGTGCTGCAGCATCGGCGCCCCTTGAAAATCAACCAGAAAGGCGTCTATATCCAGAAAGCTGACAAGCTTCGGCTCAAGGCAGCCGAGGAGCTGGCTCAAGTCCAAAACCTCCGAGAAAAGGACGCCAAGGGTATCCTACCCGAGCTCAATACTCAAGAGCACTTGTACCAGCCCCGAATGCCGCCCTTGATTGAGTGGTGGGACCGGCCGTACTTGGGAACACGGCTGTATGAGGCGTTTGAGCGGAAAGAGAAGCGGCTGTTCATATACGACGATGAAGACTGCCCTGTGTCCATTTATATACAGCATCCAGTGCCCATTCCCGCAGCCAATGGCAATAATGTCATCAAGGACAAGATTTACTTGACCAAGAAAGAAATGAAACGAAAGCGGAAGATCGAGCGCCAGGCCAAGCACCAGGACCTCCAGGACCGAATTCGGTTGGGCCTCGAGCCTGCTCCTGCTCCCAAAGTCAAGCTTCTGAACCTCATGAATGTTCTAACTAATGAAGCCATCAATGATCCTACGGGAATCGAAATGAAGGTCCGTCAGGAAGTGCAAGATCGCTACGACAAACACATGCAGACCAACGAGGCCCGAAAACTCACCCATGAACAACGCCTCGAAAAGGTGAAGGCCCTGCAGGAAAAAGACAAGTCACAAGGCCTCTTCACTACGGTCTACAAAGTATCCGATCTAAGTGATGGGCTGCATTTCTTCAAGGTGGACATAAACGCCAAGCAATTGGATCTTGTGGGAATCTGCTTGATCAATCCCAAATTCAACCTTGTGATTGTGGAGGGAGGAGCAAAAAGTATAAAGTTCTACAAGAAGTTGATGACCAAGCGGATCAAATGGACCGAAGCGTCTGCGAAAAAGGAAGGCGACAAAGATGCAAAGGATCTCTCCAAGAACTCGTGTCATATGCTTTGGGAGGGACAAATTCCACATCTATCTTTTATGAAATGGTCTCCAATGTATACGCAAGATGATGATGATGCATACAAGGTGCTTAACAAGTTTGGCCATGAGAATTACTGGCGAGAGGCGAGTGCCATAGATTAGGGTGGTTACTTAGTATTCATGCGATTACTCTGAACCACTAGCAATGGAAGTATCGATAAAAAATGTTCTTCAGACTAATAGCGTGATACTAGTCTACTAGTGCTTGAAGGTGTGAAGAAATGGGAACAGTGTATTTTGTTGTGGCGCGAATTGTGGTTGTAGCGTCTATTGGACTTGCTCGATTTGGCTTAAAATTTGAGCATTTTGGGTGGATTAGGTGGAGTTTGGTTTAGAATTGGTGGAATTTGGTTTGAAATTGTGGAATTTGATCTGAAATTGGTGGAATTTGGTTTGAAATTGTGGAAAGATCTGAAATTGACGGAATTTGAGTTGAAATTGGTGGAATTTGAGTTGAAATTGGTGGAATTGATCTGAAATTGTGGAATTGATCTGAAATTGTTGCTTCCAAAAACTCAAAAGCTAGGAATAGACCATGAGTTATGGTATGATACCCAGATACAATGGTGAAAGTCTCGGAACAAAACAAGATTGTTTCATGATTAGAAATTGTTTTGTCATGTGACTTCTGTCCATTGTATGATAAGATTCAAACAATTATGGATCCAACTAAGGCAGCTAATTCAAAGTGTGAATCTTTTTGTCAATGGAAGTTATTAGTGAAGATGTGACTTGAGAGGTCAAAGCATTGGTATATTTCCAGAACCCATATTTGATACCTTATGATTTCATAAGGATCTAAGGATATGTATATGGATGGAATAATATTCTGGGACAATCATGGTGCAATAATGGATTCTGGAACCATGGTATAGTGGATATTCATGGTATAGTGGATATTCATGGCATAGTCGATTCTAGGACAATTTGCAATCCATATTCATGAATATTTGCGGAAATGTCACGGCAAGAGATGTCAATTACAGGTCTAATTGTCTATATATGATAATCTGACACATTAAGGGCTCGCAGGAGGAAATGTTCTCTGATTAACTGTACATTTCACCGGTGAACCACTGAGTATGTTAGATAATATGAGACTAAAGAAGTTGGCAGGAAATATGTAGGTGAAGTGTCTGGAATGCTTTAGATTTACTGGTTGGAGTGTGAGGCCTAGTTTAAGTAGCTCTACACTAGTCAGTGCCAGAAAGTACTGCCTTAGTACTTTGAAATGTACTAGTCTACTAAAGTACAGTAAAACTAGTTAGAGTACAGTAAAACTAGTTAGAGTACAGTAAAACTAGTTAGAGTACTAGTGAAACTAGTTAGAGTACAGTAAATACTAGTTAGAATACTAGTAAAACTAGTTAGAATACTAGTAAAACTAGTTAGAATACTAGTAAAACTAGTTAGAATACTAGTAAAACTAGTTAGAAAACTAGTAAAAACTAGTTACAGTACTAGTCAGTTAGCTATGGTATTAGCAAAGTACTAGTGTACTGGCTAGACATTAATCCCATAGCTAGTAAACTGGATAATTCACTTATAATATTCATTTTTTTATTTATTTTTAATTCTTAATGTGATATTATATCCCTTAAAAGGAAATAATAATAGGAAAGTTACCTAATATTAAATGGTGATAGTAAAGTATAGTAATTTCAAAACTATTCATACCAGCGCGCAAAATTATTCAAACATTGTAAAAAGTTTCGCACCACTTCGCACAACTTTCAAACCAATACAAGTTATTGTATAGAATATGGAAATTAGTTCAGTTCTGTCCGTTTGCACAATCTTTCATACCAATACAAGATATTGTATATATATGGAAATTAGTTCAGTTCTGTCCGTTTGAATCTTGGTTGGAAGGCTCCAAATATAAAACATTGTCCATATTAAGATTTCTAAATACTGAATTTTAATGAGTGTGAAACATCCATTGGTCTGAAAGATTGTGCGAAGTGGACGAACTTTCGAAATATTGATTTGAATACAGTGTTTTTCAGAATATTTAAACCAGTGCAAAATTATTCAAACCTTTTTTTATATAAGATAACATGGAAACCACTTTGCTTTGTCCATTTCAACCGTTAGTTGGAAGACTCATAATTGTATAACCCAAGGCAATTGTCCATATTAAGATTTCAGAAAATTCAAATTTATGAAAATTTGGTGTGAATCATCCATTGGTTTGAAAGATTGTGCGAAGTGGACGAACTTTCGAAAGGTTTAAATAATTTTGCGCGCTGGTTTGAACAATTTTGAAAATCACTATACCATAAACTCTCGCATACACTGGCACAATAATATCATTGGGATAACTCAATAATTGAGGCACTTCTGTAGTCATGTAATATTTTATTATACCTAATACTCAAAACTTTCGTTATCTGTATTGTATCTGTCCCCATTGAAGAGCTACCGTCTCCCTTAATACTCAACCGAGTACAGTGTTTTTCAAATTATTCAAAGCAATATTTTCAAATTATTCAAAGCAATTTTTAAAATTATTCAAACCAATTTTTCAAATTATTCAAACCAATATTACTCACACCAATACTTTAAAATTATTTGAACGAGCGCGACAAAATCCAAACCAATACAAGTTTAATTTCCAGCATATCATGCAACTACTTTAGTTTGTCCGTTTCGACTGTTGAATCAAGGATTAATAATTGTAGAAGACATCGTCTGGATTTAAGATTTTAGAAAAATGAATTTTATCAAAAGTTGGTTCAAAATATTATACCATTTGGTTTGAAAGACTGTGCGAAGTGGTACGAAATTTTGAAATATTGGTTGAATAATTGAAATATTGGTTAGATTTGAAATACACTGTTTTTCAAAATATTTAAACTACTGTGACAAAATTATTCATACCAAATGGAAATGTTTCGTACCTACTTTTAATAGAATTCAGTAATCAGAAAATTTATATTTGGACGATTGCTCTTATACACCCCTAGAGTCTTCCAATTAACGGTAAGCGGACAAAATTAAATAGTTTTATGTTATGCTGTATATTAAAATTTGTATTTTGTTTGAATAATTTTAAATATTGGCATGAATAATTTGAAACATTGGTTCGAATTTGCGCGCTGCTTTTAATAATTTTAAAAAACATTTGTTTTGAAAAAATGTGCGAATGAGTGTGAAACTTTTAATTAATTTGAATTCTCTTTTCTTGGTTTGAATCTTGCGCGCTTGTCTAAAACATCACAACAAAAAACACTGTATTTAGTACTAGTCTAGCTTGAGTACTAGTCTAGCTTAAGTACTAAAATACTACTCTATTTACTAAAATACTATGTACTCTGTCACTCAGTACTCTGACTCATTCTAAATACTCCACACCCTTCAATTTATCATCACTCTACATCACTCTAGAATATCTCATACAGTTGCGATCGGCTGGTCAGAACCGTCGCACCCAGTGCAGTATATGCAGGCCGCGACGTTAGGCGAAACTCCGCGATTGCCCAACCTTCACTCACCAACTATTCCAATGGGTGCTGCTTACAACATTTTCGGCAGACAAGTGCAACCACACGTTGTATGTATTGATTTGTTCTGATTTGTTTTGATGTGTTTTTCTATTTTTTCCATTCTTTTCTTCTATTCTGTTTTCTCTTTTCTCTACTACTTCTCTTCTCTTCTTTCCTCTTTCTTTCTTCTCTCTTTTCTTCTCTCGTCTCTCTTCTATCTTCTCTCTTCTATCATCTCTCATCTCTCATCTCTCATCTCTCATCTCTCTTCTCTCTTCTCTCATCTCTCCTCTCTCCCTCCTCTTGTCCATTACTAACTTTAGCTTGCTATCTTGACCTTAGGGTCCGTGACCGCCATTGCTGCTTGGCCTAGAGCCAAGTCTGAAGCCAAGGCCGTGGCTGCACCTGCTGCGGCCAAGGATGATGAGTTTGACTTGGAAAAGCTCATTGAGTATGTATCGATTATTTCCCATAAGTTGACATTTCATAGATGCTAGATGTTAGATGCTGATGGTTGTGTCATCTACGCACAGCACTTGTGCAATTGCTACATCAATTGACCCTTACTAACTTTAGAAATTACACCAAGGAAGACTCCAAATAGATTAGTTGTATAGATAATGACAATTCTAGCCTAGCCAAGCTGTGTGTGTAGAATGTTCGTGAGGTTTGAGAGGTGGTTGTGTGGGGTAGTTGCCGACCTCGGGATCATTCTCGCGTAAAGAGCAAAAAAAGGTCGTACCCGGATTCGAACCGGGGTTGTTCGGATCAAAACCGAAAGTGATAACCACTACACTATACAACCGTGTTGGCGATTGTTAGACTTGAGATTTACTCTCCTAAGATACAGGATTGAATAGCTGTACACAGGTTCAGGACAAGGATATCCGTATGCAGGACATTCCCGAATACAA
>VATE01000178.1:1814-13491 GCA_008065195.1 Metschnikowia amazonensis
CTCTTAACACATACAAGTGGTGTATAGTAAGCAGTAGTCCGACTATTGACTATTACAGTATAAATAACGTAATTCTCCAGATATATAAGAAAATTCTCGACATATATACACAATTCTCCACATATATCACAATTCTCCAAATTAAATTCAAATATTAATTCTAATAAATTGGTGTGGTATTATGCCATTTATTTGAAACTGAATTGGTGCGAAACTTTGACTGCTTTGACATTCATAATATCACTACTGTTCATCCTTCAATCTCTCATACTCTAATGTCTTCAATCTTATCCTCTAATGTCTTCAATCTCATCCTCTATTGTCTTCAATATCATCCTCGAATGTCTTCAATCTCATCCTCTAATGTCTTCAATCTCATCCTCTAATGTCTTCAATCTCATCCTCTAATGTCTTCAATCTCATCCTCTATTGTCTTACTACTATTCGGCCCATGAAAAAATACTGACACCAGCTCCTCCAACAACTCCCAAATGTCTGCCCTCAACTTCTATGGTCGCACAACAGCCTGTATCTGCTACAGTCGTATAGGTCTCTGAAACACACTCCAAATCTGAACCATGATCCCATACTCGTACCATCTGATCCACCGATGTCACTAGCACGTGGCTCTTGCCCAATGAGGCAATTCCGGTGATGGTTGCCGATGCGGCCTTCTCAACAAATGACTCGGTGCGAAGCGTAACCCCATTGTCTATGGAAACGCGACAACAAAGAAGCGAATTGTCGTCTCCGCCAGTGATGATCTTGAAGCCATCCGAAGTCGGCTCCGTATGCATGGCCTTGATTCCGCTTTGGTGGAGCTGCTGGCTCACGAGCGGCGTTCCGAATCCTTTCCTGTTTTGGAAGGTATCGCGGCCCAATTCCCATATGGTCAAGTAGCCATCAGTGGCACCAACAACCATGTAATACGAACCTTGAAATTCCAAAAGCTTCACATTCAAAAGACACACCGTGGAGTACACGTGATGGGCCAATACCTCAAAATTCCCGGTGTAGTTGAACAA
This sequence comes from Metschnikowia amazonensis, assembly GCA_008065195.1. Taxonomy (NCBI): domain Eukaryota; kingdom Fungi; phylum Ascomycota; class Pichiomycetes; order Serinales; family Metschnikowiaceae; genus Metschnikowia; species Metschnikowia amazonensis. The sequence continues at coordinate 2,840 of VATE01000178.1, forward strand.
CTTGATGTGCGAATTGGAGTATATGGCCACAACAAAGAATCCCGAGTCGTGCTCAATGGTGGAGAAGTCCATGATACGTAAATCTGGAGTTTGGTCCTGCACACCCACCCGGGCCTCTTCAGTCACAGAAATTGTGGCAGTGTCATGTGAAATACGCCAGAGAAGCAACTCTTCATTCGCGGCAGAGGACATGGCATAGTGAGAGTTCAAAAATGCCACGTTCTGGAGCCCGGAAACGTGGTTCCGCATGGTCAAAGTATAGGCCACGTGGCCGTCTTTGGAGAGGGTCCCGAATTTGACCGAGGCATCTTCCGATGCTGTGGCAATGAGACTTGTTGTACCTGCACCGGGAAATAACGCAATGGACCGGATCTCTCGGCCGTGAGTTCCGGGAGACACCAATAACGAGTTGCAGTCCATTTTTCGTGTGTTTAAGCCGCTTTTGCTGAGGAAATTGAAGTACACACCTTCGGATGTATGGAGAAATCGCCATTCCCGGTGTGCTCCTGCACAGAACGCCTGGCCGAGCTCCATTTGGTTTGTTTCATTCCACACGAAAAACGACGACGACCGGAACCCATAGAGAATGATTTCATTCTCGCGCATGAACCCGCCCTCGAGACACCCGCGGGGAAACTTGTTCTCCAAAAGAATAACGGGTTGGGAGTCGTGCGTGAACCGGATCATCATATACACTCCGTCCCTAATGGTGAAGAGTCCGATGAATTCGTTACGTTTTGACTGGACGTGACTAATGGATGTGATGGTATCTCCGGGGCACAATTTCCAGAACACTTGAGGTTTGGGTTTTTTCTGAGTCAAATCGTACATTGCGAGATTTCCATGTCGAGACCCCACAAAAAGCCAATTAGTGTGCACATCATAATGGATAAAAGTGGGAATAAACACCTTTGGATCAGGTTTTTCCAAAAGGATAGTTTTGCTTTGCAGAGACGCAAAAATGAATGTTTTTAGGAAGAAGGGTTGATTTTTGTTTGGGTCCACAAGAAGAGCCACTGCACCATTTGGAGTATCAGTCGTCAAGACATTAATGATTTTGGGCAAGTGGTCACTTAAATTTTCACTCAAATTCTCACACAAATTCTCATTTAAATTTTCATTTAAATTCTCACAATTCTCACAATTCTCATTTAAATTTTCATTTAAATTCTCACAATTCTCACAATTCTCACAATTCTCACAATTCTCACAATTCTCACAATTCTCACAATTCTCACAATGCCCTCTTAAATTCTCACTTGACTCGTAATTCTGAGTAACTTTAACACCCTCACCTCTCTCAATAAATTCAAACTTTAAACTCAAAATACCACCCGTCTTTGAAAAAAGCTTCACCTCATTGACTCCAAAAAATGACTTCACTATGGCCCTCGAAAACTCCGCTGTATGTTCGCCCAAGTCCACAGGGTGCAAGCCATGAAGCAGCGATTGAAAATAACATTTTCCCAGTGACGTCACAATAAAAAATCCGCCGCCAATGGCTACCTCGCCAAACTGCTTGATAGTATCATGCTTGGTCTCGTGCTTGGTCTCGTGCTTGGTCTCGTGACCGTCGCCTTGGTCAAGCGTTATGAGCCCCGGCCGCGGCATCGCCTGTTCCAACTTCAACAAACGGACCTTTCCGTCCGCTCCTCCCGTAACAAATACTCCGTGTTCCCCAAGCCATGCATCGCCGCTCCATATATGCTTGCCCTCATGGCAGTTTGGAAAACATACAACCTGCTCTAAATTAGCAGTTCCTGCATACACCCACATCCGGGCCGTACAGTCTTCTCCAGTACTAAACACACTAACCAGCCCATCAGCCGCCGCCGGGCCAAACGAAAGGGACCAGATACGCGAGCCGTGGCCCCAGCCCGTAGCCAAAAGTTTTCCCGTGTCCAAATCGTAGAGTTTGATGGACCGGTCATCGGAGCACGTGACTAGGTATTTTCCCAGCGGGTCAATTTTGGCCTGGAAAATCGACCCTTCGTGGTGCGTCAAACTATGCAAAATCTGGCGTGTTTCAAGGTCCCACACAAGCACTCCACTCATGACAGTTCCTGCAGCAACAAGAATTCGGCCATCGGGGCATTTGCTGACGGATCCACTGTACAAAATGGATTTTTCCGTGCAATCAAGCTTGTCCTGCACACGGTACCCATTCCTAGCTCCACCTTCCACACATACCCGGAGCACTTCGTTATGGGAATTGAGGAGAAGCACTTGTAGTAGATCAGGCGAAGTATGCAGGAACTCCGCTGCCACTATCCACTCATTGATAGCTTTTTCGACGAATGTTTCCCTTTTCAAGGATTCGAAATCACTGATGCAGAACGAACGGGCTCCGGTGAGAGCCAAGTACTTTTCATCGGGCGAAACGGCGATGGCATGGATTTTGTTGCGCTTGAAGATGCGTCTTCTCCATACTTCCGAGAGTCCATTTTGGTTTCGATCAAAGAGTCTTAAAAATGGTCCATAGCCTACTAAGACAGAACCTGAAGAGAGGAATTTCAAAGCTGTGACTGGGCCATAGTGGCGGAACTCTTTAAGGTTAAGAGTCATTGGTAGGTGAGAAGAGATCGCGGTGCACTATTCATACTGATACTATGCACTACACTACTCATCTACTACACAGACACTAGTATAATGGACACACTAGTAAATTCAGAAAATACTATAATTAGACAGACCAGACAATATTATAATTGGATTGACACAAACAATATTATAATTGGACTGACACAGACACTATACTATACTACAGCCTCACCTACTACAGTGTTTTTCAAAATTATTCAACTAGTGCGACAAAATATATATTTTAAAATTATTCTAGTGCGACAATTATTTATATTTTAAAATTTTTTAACTAGTGCGACAAATATTTATATTTTAAAATTATTCAACTAGTGCGACAATTATTTATATTTTAAAATTGTTCAACTAGTGCGACAAATATTTATATTTTAAAATTGTTCAACTAGTGCGACAACTATTTACAGTACTTTTCAAAAATATTCATACCAATGGGACAAAATTATTCATACCATATTACAAAATTATTCATACCAAGTACAAGTTTTAATATACAGCATAACATGGAAACTACTTTAGCTTTGTCTGTTTCGATCACTGATTAAGAGATTCCAAGAATAGTATATAAGAGTAATCTTCCAGATATAAAATTTCTGATTATTAATTCTATTAAAAGTTGCTGTGAAACATTATGCCATTTGGTATGAATAATTTTGTCGCACTGGTATGAATAATTTTGAAAGTGACTGTATTACAAAATTATTCATATCAAGTACAAGTTTTAATATACAGCATAACATGGAAATTACTTTAGTTTGTCGGTTTCAACCGTTAATTAGAAGACTCCAAGAATTGAATGTATTAGCAATCTGCAAGTTAAAAATTATCTGACTACTGAAAACTATTAAAAGTTAGTGTGAAACATTATGCCACTTGGTATGAATAATTTTGTTGCACTGGTATGAATAATTTTGAAACATTGGTATGAATAATTGTCGCACTAGTATGAATAATTTTGAAAAAGACTGTATATTTTAAAATTATTCAACTAGTGCGAAATTATTCAAACCAATATTCAAAAGTTCGTACACTTCGCACACTTTTTTAAACCAAATGGTATAATGCTTTACACCGACTAATTTAGAATTCAATATTCTGAAATCTAAAATGAGGATTGATACTATTCTTGTAGTCTTCCAATCAAAGGTCGCAATGGATAAAACTAAATAGTTTCCATGTTATGTTGTAAATTAAATTGTATTTGGTTTGATAATTTAGAAGTATTCAAACAGTTCGTACCACTTCGCACAATTTTTTAAACCAAATGGCATAATGTTTCACACCAACTTTCAATAATTCAGTATTTAAAATTTATATTTGGATGATTAATAAAATATGGTATAATTGGAGTCTTCCAATCAATGGTCGAAACCGACAAAACTAAAGTGGTTTTCGTGTTATGCTGTAAGTCAAATTTGTATTTGGTTTGATAATTTTAAAAACATTGTACCAATAATTCAAACTTTCGTACCCCTTCGTAATTTTTCAAACCAAATGACATAATGTTTTCACCAACTTTTCATAGATTTCAAATTTCTCAAATACAAATCTGGACGATTGCCTCATGTACTACAATTGGATCCATGGGTCAAAATAGACAAAACTGGACGAGTTTCCATGTTATTCTGTATACAGTCTCTTTCAAAATTATTCATACCAATGCGAAAAAAATATTCATACCAATATTTCAAAATTATTCATACCAATATTTCAAAATTATTCATACCAAATGGCATAATGTTTCACACCAACTTTTAATAGTTTTCAGTATTCAGAAAATTTATTTTTGGACAATTGCTTACATATAATCTTCATGGAGTCTTCCAATCAACGGTCGAAACGAGTAGAACTAAGTAGTTTTCATCTTATGGTGTATATTATAACTTCTATTTGGTTTGAATAATTTTGAAAAATACTGTATACCATCTTGTATTTGAAGAATGTGCGAAGGTACGAAACTTTTAAAGTATTGGTTTGATAATTCTGCGCGCTACAAATTACTCATACCAGTATTTCAAAATTATTCAAACCAAATAAAAGTTTTAATTACAGGATGACGTGGATACTTTTGTTTTGTCTATGATTGTTAATTGGAATATTACAAGAAGCGTATATTTAGGCAATTGTCCAAATATAAATATTCTAATTACTGAATTCTATTAAAAGTTGGTGCGAAACATTTTCATTTAATTTGAATAATTTGTCGCAGTTCGAATAATTTTGAGAAACACTGTACTACTCTACAAATTAACACTACAAACTACAAACTACAACTACAAACTACAAACTATAAACTACAACTATAAACTACAAACTACAAACTACAAACACTACAACATCTCCTTTCTTCATCCTGGTCCAGTTGCCAGTTCACTAGGTTCATTAGACACACCCGTACATCCTGCAACAAAGACTACATACTCAAAACATACTCAGAGTTCGAATTATAGCTTAATCTCGGCTTTACATAAATTGCTGTTGGCTAGATCTGAAGTTTAGACTGATTCACTACTAGTCTTCAAATTACTAATAGTCTAGTTTCTTGGTACAGTTTCAAAACTATTCAAACCAGCGCGCAAATGTTTATTCAAAGGCACATTCTTTCAAACCAATCAACTTGTTGAAATAGGATAAGACCCAGGGGAAACCGTCTATTTGCGTTGATTGGTACTGCATGAATCCCAAATATAGTATAAAGTAATTTTCCAAATCATAAATGAAATTATTATTTTAATGAAAATGGTATGAAACAATCCATTGGTTTAAAAGAGTTGCGATGGGTGCGAAACTATTAATTTAATAGTTTGAACCATTTTCTTGGTGCGAATTTAATTTTATAATTTGAACCATTTTCTTGGTGCGAATTTAATTTTATAATTTAAACCATTTTTTGGTGCGAAACTATTAATTTTATACAGTATTTTTCAAAATTTTTCATACTAGTGCGACAAAATTATTCATAGCAAGTACAAGTTTTAATATACAGCATAACATAGAAACTACTTTAGTTTTGTCCGTTTAAACCGTTTATTGAAAGACTCCAATTATACCATATATCAGCAATCATCCAAATATAAATTTTGAATACTGAATTATTGAAATTTGGTAGGAAACATTTTCCATTTGGTATGAATAATTTTGTCGCACTGGTACAGTATTTTTTAAAATTATTCATACCAATGCAACAAAATTATTCATACCAGTGCGACAAAAATATTCATACCAAATACAAGTTCTAATAGACAGCATAGCATGGAAACTAGTTTAGTTTTGCCCATTTCGACCTTTGATTGGAAGACTGCAAGAATAGTATATATAAGCAACTGACCAAATAAAATTTCTGATTACTAATTTCCATTAAAGTTGGTGTGAAACATTATGCTATTTGGTTTGAATAATTTTGAAATATTGGTATGAATAATTTTGTGCGGTGGTATGAATAATTTTGAAAAACAGTGTATGAATAATTTTGAAAAATACTGTAATTTAAACCATTTTCTTGGTGCGAAACTTTTAATTTTAAAACTTAAACCATTTTTTTGGTGAGAAACTTTTAATTTTAAAACTTAAACCAATTTTTTGGTGAGAAACTTTTAATTTTATAATCTAAACCATTTTCTTGGTGCGAAACTATTAATTTTATAGTTTGAACTATTCAATTTCTTTGTTTGAAACCTTTGTTTGAAACATTTGGCGCTGATTGAAATTCTATTTCTTGGTTGAACCTTTGCTGGTTGAAACTCCAAATCAGTCTCTTTAATTGCTGGTGTGGAGTGTTGCAGACAGCCCAAGTGGTTCAACCTCAACTTTATACCAAAAGCTAGATCAATTTAAAATGAATCTCCATTGGTCCATCCATTTATAGTAGATGGAATGAAACTGATATAGTTTTAATGACATATAATGTATCATAGTCAGTGTATACTCTATTTTTTATCCTGTCATTCTAGATTATACTACTACAATATATTTGTTCTAAGTATCCTGATCTCCCACTCTACCAAGTCTAACCATATATTTTCTACTGCTCTCCTTACCAACTTAACTAGGGATATACCGAAGTATAAACGGTCTCTTGCCTTTTTGAATCAGCTTAAATGTTGAACTGTGTAAAGTATAGTCTAATTAATCATTGTGGCATAGTGATCTAATGATTCTAGTCTGCCATAGTCATAGCACAAAAAATCTAATGATCCTGGTCTGCCATAGCACATATAATCTAATGATCCTGGTCTGCCATAGTCATAGCCATAATCTAATAATCCTAGTCTCCATAGTATAGTAGATACTAGAGCATAAACCATTGCCCTGTATCTCTTATCTTGACTGCCTCCAGTTTCCTACAGCTTTCTCACATCGAGAATCTGCGAAATGGAATCCTCCACAGTTTGCTTCAACCCAATAAATTCAAAACCAAGAATCTTCTTTGTCTTGGAATTGTCGATCTTGCTTGAATTATCAAAGGCCTTGGCGCCCGACCCCGGCTCCCCGATTGGCAATTTGCCCTTGAGAAGCCCCGAATTCAAGATATCAAGGATATCCTGCCCCGTGAAACGCCCCGCATACAATAACAAGCGCTCGTTTGAAAGTCCCTTTTCAAATGCTATCAAGTGTGCACGTGCCACGTCCCGTACGTCAATGAAGCCTCCCTGGATGGAAGGAACTTCAGAGTCCGGCGTCAAGTCCAAGTACTTGTTCAAGAATTCCGATGAAGTATTCAAGTGGTCCTTGACCTCAAACGCCTGCGGCCCAAACACAAACACCGGGTTCACGTAATTGATGTTGAAGTCGGGCTTTTCCTTGGCCACAAAATCCCATGCGGCCTTCTCTGCAAATGTCTTGGACGCTCTGTAGCCATTGTAACTGTTTTCTTTGGCTTCTTCCCACGAGATTTCGTTCCATGAATCCTCGTTATTGGTGTAGGAGGTGTCGTTTGCACGTTTGGCGTCACCAATGGCTGCATACGACGATGTGACCACCACATGTTTGATTTGGGGCCCATGGTCCTTGATTGCCTGCAAGGCATTCTTGGTGCCCTCTACTGCGGGCCAGAGAAGATCCTTTTCGATATCCGTGGCGTTGAAGTGGAAGGGGGACGCAGTGTGCAAGAACACCAGTACCTCGGGGTGTTTCTTCAAGGCTTCGTCAAAGGCGCCTTTCTCCCCCACGTCCTTGACCACTTCATAAGAAAAGCCATTGTTGTTCAACAATTTGGCGAGATTGTCACCTTTTTCTTTGGACCGGACCGACCCCACAACTTTGTAGTTATGTTTGAGGAGCTCAACTACCACGTGCTGAGCGATAAACCCAGTAGCACCCGAAACGAAGACTGAGGTCATAACTAGTGGATGGTATCTGAGGGAAGGAGTTAATAGGAGTTAATAGGAGTTTTAATAAAATGTGTAAATAGATTGTGTAAAGAAAAAGGAGTAGAGAATTGAGAAAGTTGTGCCCTTTTATACCCACTGTGGCAAGGGTTGCGAACTGTGGAGTAAACTATCAATTCCGCCCGTCCTGCATATAGGGATACAGTGCGATTTCCGTGGCCTGTCAATATTGATGTGGCTCAGATTGATAATTGTGTGTTTCTGTGGGTGATATTGTGGAAAAGTGTATTTTGATTTCTCGGACATAAAAGGCACATCTGGAAAGAAAAAGGGAGATTATCACGTGAGTACATATGTGAAGGAATGAAAAAGACTTGACTCAGTGAAGAAGACAGTTGACCCTGGGACTAAGAAGTTAGGAATGATCAGAGAAAAGGAATTGTTAAGTAAGAAGTTGAAAGATTAAAAAGTTGAAAGGTTAAAATGTTGAAATGTTGAAAGGTTAAGAAGTTGAAAGGTTAAGAAGTTGAAAGGTTTAAAAGTTGAAAGATTAAAAAGTTAGAAAGTTGAAAGGTTAAAAAGTTAATTTAAAAGGTTGATAAAGTTTAAGAAAATTGAGAAGTTGAAGAAAGTTGCTACGAAGTTGAAGAAAATTAAAAAAAAGTTGCTATAAAGTTGCGAAAAAGTTTTTGGATTTCGCTAAAAACTTGCTACAAAGTTAAAAAAAAGTTGTTCAAAGTTGCGAAAAAGATGTTCGGATGTCGCTAAAAGGTTGCTACAAAGTTAAAAAAGTTGCTACAGTATTTTTCAAAATTATTCATATCAGTGCGACAAAATTATTCATACCAAATGGCATAATGTTTCACACTAACTTATAATACGAGTGTTCGTGACTATGAGCTTGCTCTCTATTCTGGGCGTCAAGGGACATGATATCGGTCTTATATTTCAAATTTTCAAAATGTGCGACAATCAAAATGTGCGACTTCAAAATATTCAAATTTTCAAAATGTGCGACAATATTCAATATTTCAAATTTTCAAAAGTGATAGTCTCTTTCAAAATTATTCATACAAAATGGCATAATGTTTCACACCAACTTTTAATAGTTTCAGTAAATTTATTTTTGGACAATTGCTTATATATAATCTTCTTGGAGTTTCCAATCAGCGGTCTAAACGAACAAAACTAAAGTATTATGGTGTATATATAACTTACATTTGGTTTGAATAATTTTGAAATATTGGTATGAAAAATTTGTAATATTGGTTTGAATAATTTTGAAATATTGGTATGAAAAATTATTGGTATGAATAATTTGTCGCATTGGTATGAATAATTTTGAAAATTACTGTACTCAAATATTTCAAATTTCAAAAGTGTGCGATAATTATTCAATATTTGAAAATGTGCGATACAGTTTATTTCAAAATTATTCATACCAATTCTCAAAAAGTTTCATACCACTTCGCACAATCTTTCAAACATGACGAGATGTGTCACACCAATTATTTTAAAATTTAATATTCTGAATTCTTAATCTAAAGGATTGCTTCAGACTTCCTCTTTTGGGAGTCTTCCAATCAAGGGTCAAAAGGGCCAAAACTGATTTACTTTCTATGTTATCTTGTATATTCAAACTTGTATTTGGTTTGAATAATTTGGTCGCACTAGTATGAATAATTTTGAAAAAGACTGTATTCAAAATATTTCAAATTTTCTTAGTCGCTCGGTTCGCTCTGGCGCGCATGTATGGAGAACTCAGGGACAATTTTCAATTTCGACAGTGTCCTCGCGCCGGAACTACATATATAGAAAACAAAATGTGTCCTCTGGGACTGTATATCTCGCTCCTTGAATACAGGGCCACCTCTTGGAATAATCTCGCTTTACTCCTTCGCTGGGGACAATCTTGGACATGTTTTTTAAATTGAAAAAAAATTGGCTGTGAATTCACTAGAAACAATGAGGAGGACTTATTTATATCGTTAATATTATTCCTGAGGTAATTGATTGATTGTTTTAATTGCGTTGGATTATACAAGGAAGAAAAGCTCGTATTGGAGGAGATAAAGGCAGACTTTCAGATTTCATGAGCGAGAGTGGAATCAGTTTTACAGCTACATTTTGCTTGTTTCCTTTTTTGTATAGCTGTATAACTTCAAATTTTTTTTTAATTAAAAAATAGGTCTTGTAAGGTCTGTTAAGGACTTGACTGGATTTTGGCTCATTGTATAAGCTTTTCAAGCTAGGCTTAGGGATGTACGTCGCCGTATGGGTTTATCTTAGCGATGTACTGGGTATTGGCCCATGGTATGAGCTCTTCTAGGCTAATTTTAGGGACGTAACATACGGTATGGGGTTATTATGAGAGCTTAAAGAGCAATACTCTTCATTTTAACGGGAGGTGTAGGCTTTTTTTGGTGTCTATAGTGTATACCAATGGCCTGTCTTTTGCAGCCATTGGGAAAATACTCTTTGGGGCAAATTACTAGGGACGCACACCATTACAATGTCCCAAACTCATTCTATAGAACAATAGAGCTTTTAAAATAATGTATCCACTAATTTTATCAAAAATTAACTCGTATTTTACCCGGTCGTTCACCTCGAGCCCAAAGGTACTGTGGTGGATTATTTGATTCTGCTACTATGTGCAGGCGCGCGTTTTTCATTTGTAGTACAAAAATGGCAAATAGGACACTTTCATGGACAGAAATACAGAAA
>VATE01000343.1:0-12052 GCA_008065195.1 Metschnikowia amazonensis
GGTATGAATAATTTTGAAATATTGGTATGAAACATTTTGAAATATTGGTATGAAAAAATTTTGTCGCACTGGTATGAATAATTTTGAAATCTTGGTATGAATAATTTTGAAATCTTGGTATGAATAATTTTGAAATCTTGGTATGAATAATTTTGCGCGCTGGTATGAATAATTTTGAAAAAGACTGTATGAATAATTTTGAAAAAACTGTATTTCAAATTATTCAAACTAGTGCGACTAAATTATCAAACCAATTCAAAATTTCTTACCACTTCGCACAATTTTTCAAACCAAATGACGAAATGTTTCACACCAACTTTAATAGAATCAGTAATCAGAGATTTTTTATAAATTATATTTGGAAACTTCCAATCAACGGTCGAAACGGACAAAACTAAATAACCTGTAAAATATTTGTATTGGTTGATTAATTTGTTGATTAATTTGTATTGGTTGTTAATTTGTATTGGTTGTTAATTTGTATTGGTTGTTAATTTGTATTGGTTGTTAATTTGTATTGGTTGTTAATTTGTATTCAATTTTGTCGCAAACAGTAGCAAAGTGCAAGCTCTCACTTGAACACGCTAAACGACCCTATTTAGATGTGTAGAATATTAGAGATATCAGCTATGGCATAATGAATATCGGTTAGATGTAGCAGATGGAACATCTTAATCTATTCTTGCAAAGTAAACTATTTCACTTCCATATCATCCCCGTGGTGTCAGGCTTTCCTATAAGGCCCACACTTTTACCTGGGTCCATGTGGACTAGACTAATCACGTTTGAATAATATGGAATACGGACTATTATGGAGCATTTGTGGGGTCCTCTGAGGATGTAAACCTATATCTGTTAAGATGGCGTATTAGGCAATTCTGTGGTTTGTTTCAGATGAACCATGAATCTCGATACCAGAAATTACATCTCAATCCATTATATCCCTAAATATATTCCTATTATATCCCAGTATATATTCCTATTTGATCCCAGTATATATTCCTATTAGATCCCAGTATATATTCCTATTATATCCCAGTATATATTCCTATTATATCCCAGTATATATTCCTATTTGATCCCAGTTTAAAACTACATCTAAATCCCTAAAATCTTATCATGCCCTTACTTTGTGGAATATCCATTTACGGTGCCCTATACACTTCCCTTCACAAGGTCAAAAATTGATACCTTGCCATAATTATGGGAAAGCAAAATTAAAAGGTCATTGCTGGTACACTTGGCATATCCCATCTCATTTCTATCCAGACCCTAGTTCTTGGAATAGTCTTAGTTCTGGAATAGTCTTAGTTCTGGAATAGTCTTAGTTCTGGAAAAGCCCTAGTTCTGGAATAGCCCTAGTTCTTGAATAGCCCTAGTTTCTGAATAGCCCTAGTTCTTGAATAGCCCTAGTTTCTGAATAGCCCTAGTTCTTCTTGGCTCGGAGATCTAAAAGATCACGTGGCTTGGCATAGGCCTGGGTCAACCAACTGGATTTGAGCAAGTCTTCACACGAAGTCCGTTTGCTTGGATTGGGATGGAGCATTTGAAGAAGCTCGAGTCGTGCATCGTAGTGGATCTTCTTGAAGAGCGCAAGTGCAGGATTCAATGCCACACTGAAACTCTTATCGTTCAACTTGTCAACCAAGCTGCGGAGCTGCTTATTTCCGTCGGGGTAACTTTCAATGTACGCCTCCATTTTTTTGTTTTTTTCTTCGTAGATGCTGGCTGTTTGCCAGGGCACGGACATGAGGAAGACTTGGAAACACACGATTCCAAGAGCCCATACATCGACACTTTTGAAGTCCAAGTCACAAGCCCTAGGCTGAGGTTCTGAACTTGGTAATTTTTCTGGACATCTTGGAGACATTTTCATTTTTTGTACTCTTTCAGGTGATGATATCTCCATTTTTTGTACTTTTTCAGGTGATGACATCTCCATTTTTTGTACTCTTTCAGGTGATGATATCTCCATTTTTTGGACTTTTTCAGGTGATGACATCTCCATTTTTTGTACTCTTTCAGGTGATGATATCTCCATTTTTTTCACTCTTTCAGGTGATGATATCTCCATTTTTTGGACTCTTTCAGGTGATGATATCTCCATTTTTTTGACTCTTTCAGGTGATGATATCTCCATTTTTTTCACTCTTTCTGGTGATGATATCTCCATTTTTTTCACTCTTTCTGGTGATGATATCGCCATTTTATTCACTCCTTCAGACGATGATATCTCCATTTTATTCACTCCTTCAGACGATGATATCTCCATCCTTTTCTCCATCCTTTTCACTTCAGGCTTGAATATTCTCTCCAACCGTGCTATCTTCTTCAGACGCTCAGTTTTCTCCAAAGAAATCTCCAGCTCCTTTCCCAAATCCATAATCTCCGAATCCTGTCCACTTGAACTTCTCTTTCTCTCTTTCTCAAGCCAGTACAACTCCGGCGCCTTGAACGACGGAGTCCCGCAGCAATCATCATTAAGTGGGAGTTGTTCGTGGACCTTGGAAAGATCCAATGAGTAGCCAAAGTCATTGAGCTTGATTTCTCCACTTGCATCAATGAGAAAGTTCTCGGGCTTAATATCTCTGTGCACGATACCATGCCTGTGGAGGAAATCCACGGCCTTGACAATCTGCTTGAAGATGGCATCTTTGAGATGAGTGGGAATGTGGATTTTTCTCATCCGAACATCACACAAGTAGTCAAGAAGATCTCCCATTTGGAAGTATTTTATGATGAGCGAGAGTTCAGGCTCGGGACTATTTGATTCAGCAATCAAATCGTATACTTCCACCACATGCTTGGATGCAGCACATTTGCGGAGGTTTTCGTACTCTCTCTGAACAGACGACGAGTAGCTTTGGTACGACTGGGCTGGATGTTTTCGGACGGACTTGATCACCACGAATTTTGTGTTTGCAGCATCGGAGGCTTTGTAGATGGTGCCATTTGCGCCGTCAAAGATGGGCTTGCTGGATAATTTGACCCATTTGGGGGGACCGGGGGGGACAGACGGAGGATGAATTGGTTCCATATCAAAGGCTTCATCTAAAAGAAGTGTAGGTTGGTAATAGAGCTCAGATTGTTTGAATACTTCTTGCAAAGTTTGTTCCTGGGACTCCAGAGTCTTTCTCAAATTCTTTGATTCTTCATTGAATTCATTTGGAGTGTTTCTCAAAGTCTTTGATTCTTCATTGAATCCATTTGGAGTGTTTCTCAAAGTCTTTGATTCTTCATTGAATCCATTTGGAGTGTTTTTCAAAGTCTTTGATTCTTCAGTCAATCCATTTGGAGTCTTTCTCAAAGTCTTTGATTCTTCACTCAATCCATTTGGAGTCTTTCTCAAAGTCTTTGATTCTTCAGTCAATCCATTTGGAGTCTCCTCAAAAGCCTTTGATTCTTCACTCAATCCATTTAGAGTCTCTCCAAAAGTCTTTGATTCTTCACTCAATCCATTTGAAGTCTCTTCAAAAGCCTTTGAGGCATTGGCTTCTGTACTCCTACCAAACTCCTCTGTGGGTACACTCATTATATCTAAAAGCATGGACTTTGGCACAGAATTCAACGACATGGGAGATACCTTTTCCGGAGATGCAGGAGCTTTGGACCGCCTCGTTTCGACCGAAAGGTCGCTCCGGGTCCGCGACACCTTGACGGAAACCGGGTCGGCGGCTTTGGGAGCCGATTTTCGGTGGGAAAAAAGCGTCCTGAAGGGCATGGCCGGGTGTGGTATCGGCGGCACTCCATACACTCAGCTTCTGGCGGCGGTGGCGGCGGTGGCGGGGTGTGGGATCCGTATACTAAGGGGGACAAAAAAGTAGGCAGCCAGCAAGGGGGAGGTTGGGAGGTGGGGGGTTTTGTAGCCTTAGGCGGGAGGTACGGATGTGGCTTGCGCTGGTGGGCTCGGACTTCTGGCTTCGGACTTCTGGGCTCGGACTGCTCTGCACGGGTGCTGTGGAAATGGATAATTCTGAATTGGGATCTGGCGGGTGGCCGCTGGAGGGGAAAGAGCACTCTTCTGGGGTAAGTGCGTGGTCCTGCACACTGCACCATTTTTTGGAATAGATAAGAGACTGGTTACTTTTATGATGAAAATAGGTATTGTGAGGGAATTTCTGATGGTATAATTGCTAATATATTGGGATGTTATAATTTTTGATTTTGTAATATAATTTTTGATTTTGTAATATAATTTTTGATTTTGTAATATAATTTTTGATTTGTAATTTAATTCCTGATTAATTCCTGGTTCTCTAATTATAATTCCTGATTCTCTAATTATTTCCTAATTTTCTAATTATTTCCTAAATTTCTAATTATTTCCTAATTTTCTAATTATTTCCTAATTTTCTAATTATTTCCTAATTTTCTAATTATTTCCTAATTTTCTAATTATAATTCCTGATTCTCTAATTATATCCTAATTTTCTAATTATAATTCCTAATTCTCTAATTATAATTCCTGATTTTCTAAGTATATCCTAATTTTCTAAGTATAATTTCCTGTTATTATAATTTCCTGTTCTAATCTGGCCCTTGTAATTGCTGAGGTATGTCATGCTCGCTGCTCTGTACTCTCTAGATACTACTAATCTAGATGCTACTCTATACTTACTTAATAGATATACTTATATACCTGCTCTACTATAGTACACTAAAACGCAGCTAAATAGCTAGGACCATAAATCTATTGATTGAAATGACTAGTCTTAGAGCTTCAAATAAACCCGTACATCCCTAGATACTAGTCTATTACTTTCAGGTACTTTGAACTTGGAAGTGATGATTAGTGAATCCAAGTTTATTCAAAGGCTGATATTTTTGTCTGACAGTTTGAATTTTTTGAAAATGTAGTAGTCTCATGGGTTCTATACTAAGACTATGAATACAGTTGAAATTGTTATCAATGCGAAAATACCAATGCGAAAATACCAATCGAAAATACCAATCGAAAATACCAATGCGAAAATTACACTGTTTTTCAAAATTATTCATACCAGTGCGACAAAATTATGCTAGCAATATTTCAAAATTATTCAAGTGCGACAAAATTATTCAACCAATGGCATAATGTTTCACACCAACTTTAATGGAATTTAGTAATCAGAAATTTTATTTGGACAGTTGCTTATATACACTATTCTTGCAGTCTTCCAATTAACGGTCGAAACGGGCAAAACTAAACTAGTTTCATGTTATGCTGTATATTAAAACTTGTATTTGGTATGAATAATTTTGTCGCACTGGTATGAATAATTTTGAAAAAGACTGTACAGGTCCGTGTCGTGTTTGTGTCACTTCTTGTCTTTGTGTCATGTTCTAGGTGTAGGGGTTTTTTGAAGGTGTACGGATCTTTGAACGCAAATGTACGGGTTTTTCTTCCTGGTGTAAGGATCTTTAGGACTATGGGGTACGGGTCCATGTTGTGTTTGTGTCACTTGTGTTTGTGCCATGTCCCTGGTGTAGGGGTTTTTGAGGGTGTACGGATCTTTGATCGCAAATGTACGGGTTTTTCTTCCTGGTGTAAGGATCTTTATATGTTTGGTGTACGGGTCTTTGATGTTTTGGTGTACGGGTTCGGGTTGCTTTTGTGTCACTTGTCTTTGTGTTAAGTCCTTGGTGCACGGGTCTTTAGTGATATGGTGCACGGGTCTTTAGTGATATGGTGTACGGGTTCACGTTGTATTTGTGTCACTTGTGTTTGTGTTCTGTAACCTGTGTACGGGTCCGTAATGCGTTTGTGTCACTTGTGTTTGTGTCACTTGTGTTTGTGTTAATTCACTGGTGTACAGATCTTTAGTGACTTGGTGTACGAGTCTTTATTGTGTTTGTGTCACTTGTGTTTGTGGTAAATCACTGGTGTACAGATCTTTGATGTATTGGTGTACGAGTTCATGTTGGGTTTGTGTCACTTGTGTTTGTGTTCTGTAGCTTGTGTACGGGTTTTTTTCGAACGGTGTACGGGTCTTTAGTGATATGGTGTACGGGTTCGTGTTACGTTTGTGTCACTTGTGTTTGTGTAAAGTCACTGGTGTAGGGATCTTTGGTTATGTGGTGTACGGGTTCAATTTGTGTTTGTGTCACTTGTGTTTGTGTTAAGTCTCTGGTGTACGGGTCTTCAGTGCTATGGTGTACGGGTTCATGTTGTGTTTGTGTCACTTGTGTTTGTGTAAAGTCACTGGTGTAGGGATCTTTGGATATGTGGTGTACGGGTTCACATTGTGTTTGTGTCACTTGTGTTTGTGTCACTTGGGTTTGTGTTCTGCAACTTGGGTACGGGTTTTTTAGATGGTGTACGGGTTCGTGTTGCGTTTGTGTCACTTCTGTTTGTGTTACTTCTGTTTGTATCACTTCTGTTTGTATCACTTCTATTTCTGTCACTTCTATTTCTATCACTTCTATTTCTATCACTTCTGTGTGTCACTTTATTTCACTTGTGTTTGTGTAGGTCTCAGGTGTACAGGTTTCCTATGGTGTATTTCAGTCCATTGTATATACTGTCTTGTTTCATGTCGCTAATCCACTTCACATTCTAGCAACTTGAAAAGAGCTCCAAGCACCCGCTCCGGGTTCGCCCGAAGCCCATTGTGAAAAAACTCACTGGTCACGTGCTGCCTCAAGTTACGGGCGCCAAAGATATTCTCCTTGACCTGCATACAAAGGCTAAAGTCCACGTACTGGTCCTGGAAGTAGCACGCCGCCACCACGGGTACTTGCTCCCATGGAATCAGCTTCAACACCTCGGGGTTGTAAAGCCGCAGCCACGTGGTCTTTCTGTGGATGGCATGGGCCAATTCCCGAAGCGGCTTGAGCTCGGCGTAGTCCTCATACATTGACCTGTACACCATCTCGCCGGTGAAGTACACAGGTGTATTTTGGCCAGGGGTGAAAACAAAGAGCTCATTTCCAGCAGTATGGCGGAGTCTGTCAGCAGTCCAGTTCGTGCTGCCTTCTCCATCACAATAAATGGCTTCCTGAAAGAGTGCATACAAGATGTTAGTGTCGAAGGAGCTGGCATCTTGGATGCGGCAAAGAACGCCATACGAAGGCTTGCCCAAGGTGTGGAGCGTGTGCCACATTTCCGTGACTATGGAGTGCATATTGTCAGTGCCGCCAGCGGCGCCGAAGCCGAGCCCGAGCTGCTGGAACCGCTCCACCGAAAGAGTTCCCCCATTGGGAAGCGCCACGTGATTGGCAGTCAAGTAATGGCATATTTCCCGCACACGGGCCGCGTCCTGGTGGTACTTGTCGTAGTAGTGCACGTTGCGCTCCTTCGTCCGCCGGTACGTTTGCTGGTACACATCCAAAGCCGTGTGGCCGATGGGCGGAATGCCTCCCGTGACTAACACTGAGGAGATGGAGCGTGCATACAACGAAAGGTATGTGAACAGGCAAAATCCTCCGAAAGACTGCCCGAGCAACAGCCACTTTTGCGAGCCGAGAAGCGCAACGCGCACACGCTCCATATCCTCAACAATGGAGTCGGCCCGGAAATGCAGAATGTACTCCAAAGCATCGGTGCCTGCAGGTAACGACGCGAGCGTGTGGCGGTCAATAGGAGAGCTGAAACCCGTACCTCTCTGGTCATAATACACTATCTGGTAGCCCTTATCAAGCAACACCTTTGTGAAGCCGGAATTCGAGCGAGGCACCTCGCATGGAAACCCTGGGCCTCCCTGGAGATAGGCAATGACCTTTGATTTCTCTGAGAAAATCACCTCGTCCCGGTATAAATTGTGCAAGTTGCTCAGGTAGCGTTGCGTGACGTTGGCACAAATGGTGATGGTACGGGAGTCATTCGGGGCGTTGTATGCAAGAGGAACCGTCATCTGAATGAGTTGGTTAAAAATGCCATCGTTTACAAAGGCATCAATGATGTGGTAGGTCATGGAGCAGTGGAGTATAGGTTTGGAAGAGTATTGAACCGAGTCTATCTAAAATGCGAGAAACATCCGAGCATCCCAGAACCGAAACACCTGTACATCAAAAGGGACTGTAATCAACAGCAACAGACAAGTAGACCTCAGTGTTTTCAAGGGTATTCAACCAGAGGAAAATGAATTAAGCAGTAAAAAACATTAAGAATTTTCTTCATACTAAGAATTCACTCATACCAAGAATTCACTCATACCAAGAATTCACTCATACCAAGAATTCACTCATACAGTATTTTTCAAAATTATTCAAACCAGTGCAACAAAATTATTCATACTAATATTTTAAAATTATTCATACCAAATGGAAAATGTTTCCTACCAACTTTTAATAGAATTCAGTAATCAGAAAATTTATATTTGGAAGATTGCTCTTATATACCATTCCTAGAGTCTTCCAATTAACGGCTAAACGGACAAAACTAAAGTAGTATGTTATGTTGTAAATTAAAACTTGTACTTGGTATGAATAGTTTTGTAATATTGGTATGAATATTTTGTTGCACTGGTGAATAATTTTGAAATATTGGTATGAATAAATTTGAAAATTACTGTATTCATACCAATATTTCACAATTATTCATACCAATATTTCACAATTATTCAAACGAAATACAAGTTTTAATACACTGCATTACATGAACTACTTTGGTTTTGTCCGTTTCGACCGTTGGTTGGAAGACTCCAAGAAGAGTATACATAAGCAATCCTCCAGATTAAGATCTAAAATATTTATTCGTTGGGTGAATCATTATGCCATTTGGTATGATAATTTGAAATATGATAATTTGAAATATGATAATTTGAAATATGATAATTTGAAATATGATAATTTGAATTTGTGATAATTTGAAATATGACAATTTGAAATATGATAATTTGAAATATGATAATTTGAAATATGATAATTTGAAATATGATAATTTGAATTTGTGATAATTTGAAATATGATAATTTGAATTTGTGATAATTTGAAATATGATAATTTGAAATATGATAATTGTCGCACTAGTTTGAAAAATTTCAAATTTGTATGATACACTGTTTTTCAAAATTATTCCAACCAGCGCGCAAAATTATTCATACCAATATTTTAAAATTATTCAAACCCAATACAAATTTTAATATACAGCCTCACATGGATACTACTATAGTTTTGTCCGTTTTGAATGTTGATCGGAAGACTTCAATAATAGAATGTAACAGCTATCAGCAAGATATAAAACACCTGATTACTGAGAACTAAAAGTGGTGTGAAACATTATGCCATTTGGTATGAATAATTTTGTTGCACTGGTGTGAATAATTTTGTTGCATTGGTGTGAATAATTTTGTTGCACTGGTATGAATAATATTGAAAAATACTGTATTGCCGCACTGGTATGAATAATTTTGAAAAACAGTGTATGATAATTGTCGCACTAGTTTGAATAATTTCAAATTTGTATGATAATTGTCGCACTAGTTTGAATAATTTGATGTACAGTCTTTTTCAATATTATTCATACCAATGCAACAAAATTTTTCATACCAGTGCGACAAAATTATTCATACCATATTACAAAAATATTCATACCAATGCAGTATTTTTCAAAATTATTCAAACCAGTGCGACAAAAATATTCATACCAATATTTCAAAATTATTCATACCAATATTTCAAAATTATTCAAACCAAATACAAGTTTTGATATACAGCATAACATGGAAACTGGTTTAATTTTGCCCGTTTCGAACGTTTATTTGAATACTTCAGGTGGTGTATATAAGCAATCGTTCAAATATAAAATATCTGATTACTGAATTCTATTAAAAGTTGGTGTGAAGCATTTTCCATTTGGTTTGAAAAATTTTGTCGCACTAGTTTGAATAATTTTGAAATATTGGTATGAATATTTTTTTCGCACTAGTATGAATAATTTTGAAAAAGACTGTATGATATTTTTGAAACTGGTTTGAATAATTTGATGTATGATAATTTTGAAACACTGTAAACAGGAATTGGTGTCAGAAATGACGAGATCCGGTATAGACCCCTTCTCTAGCCTTTACAATTGTGAGTAGAAGATAAACTGCATTATCTGATTGTATTGACTATTGCTGTGATGAATACAACCAAAGTGAAGTTTTGAGAGATACAAGACTTGGAGGATAAAGCCTTTGGATTTCTGGGTGAAACAACCTAAGTTAATGATCAGAACAGAAATGGCCACCATAGCCAGGATATTCTACAAATCCTCATTCACCCATACATTGCACAGCTATAGAACTGTGCTCATTTACCATAACACATCCAAGAATGCTTGCTTTCCCGGACAAGCATGACAGCCTGGATACTAGAAGATATATCATGTCATCTTCCATATAAATCAGCACTCATCTCTGAATGCTCGACTCAAGCATTCCAGTTTGAAACAGTTTAATACTTTTCCCGTGATCCTTCTAATTTTAATCTGTAAGTGTAAAGTCTTAGTGCGACTCTTCAAATTCTTGTCACTCACAACCCAAAGAGACATTCCAACCATAGAACCACCAATCCACTGCTCAAAAACCACCATTCAAATCCACTGCTCAGAAACCACCATTCAAATCCACTGCTCAGAATCTATCACTCAGAATCTATCACTCAGAATCTATCACTCAGAATCTATCACTCAAATCAAACTTCCTAGATCGTCTATCACACTATGGTTTTAAGCCCACTCAGGCTTGGGCTCCAGGTATCCCCCCCTTCCTCTTCCTCTCCCTCTTCCTCTTCCTCTTCCTCTACCTCTGAAATTGCCACGGCCACGTCTCACAGAAGCTTCTCCAAATGTATCCATATTAAGATCTCTTTCCTCACTCCAGCGCATGGAGCTGCGAGAAGTCAGCGAAATGGAGTCGAAAAATGAAGAACTCTTATCGTAGACAGGCTTGTTTTCCGATTCCTGTAGCCTCTCCTTTTGGAAACGGGCGTTTCCCTGCTCAAAGTCAAAATCGCCTTCGAACTTTTCTGGCCTGGAGCCGGGCGTAGGACCAGGGCCTCTGGTTTTGGAGGCTGTGAGAGGTTCGCTGGGGGTGGGCTTTGGGGGTTTTGGACTTGCAGCCTGTGGCGGGTTTGCAGCTTGGGTCTCCTTGGCCACCGTGGCAGAAATGGCCGGCTGGGCAAGTCCAGGAGAGGCCCCTCCGGCAGTGGTTTGGGTGGCGTCTGGGTAATTCTGGGGCCGTGGGTAAGTGGGAGTCTGCGTAGGCGCCGGAGCCTTTTGGGCGGTAGTCAGACTAGGCAAGCCAGGAGGAACCAGCGGCTGAACCTGGTCAATTGGAGTGTCCAACACAGACAAGTCACGCACGTCTGAGCCACGGAACACAACATACTCGTAGACGTCGGAGCCTGGCAACACCTCCAAATTGGGCAGGCCCTGCTCGGCCATTCTGCCCTCGGTACCGAACGACCGAACGGATTTTAAGGACACCGTGGCATCTTCTGCAGATATATTCTCCAAGAGGCCCACGTAGCGGAGGCCTTTGTTGGAGATTAACGAGATGGTTTTTCCAATGTAGTGAGACATGATGTGTTGAGAGAGAGAAATGCGCAGGTGATAAAGTGGACATCTGTACACCAAATGTGTTAAAGAGATTGAAGGTCCAGCAAGGAACAATGATTTTGAAAAGAGATTTCGATAGAGTAGATGAATAGAAAAAATTTAGAATAGTCAATATTTAGAATAGTCAATATTTAGAATAGTCAATATTTAGAATAGTCAATATTTAGAATTGTCAATATTTAGAATTGTCAAAAATTTAGAATTGTCATTCAAATCTAGAATAGTCATTCAAATCTAGAATAGTCGAAAAATTCAAACTTTCCTACAGTGTTTTCAAAGTATTCAAACCCGCGACAAAATAGTTCATACCATACAGTCTTTTTCAAAATTATTCATAGTGCGACAAATTATTTATACCAAGATTTCATATTATTCATACTGTATTTTTCAAAATTATTCATAGTACAGTATTTTTCAAAATTTTTCATACCAATGCGACAAAATTATTCATACCAATATTTCAAAATTATTCATACCAATATTTCAAAATTATTCATACCAATATTACAAAAATATTCATACCAAGTACGA
>VATE01000132.1:0-16019 GCA_008065195.1 Metschnikowia amazonensis
TTTGAATTGGTTTGAATATTTTGAATTGGTTTGAATATTTTGAATTGGTTTGAATATTTTGAATTGGTTTGAATATTTTGAATTGGTTTGAATATTTTATCGCACTGGTTTGAATATTTTATCGCACTGGTTTGACTATTTTATCGCACTGGTTTGACTATTTTATCGCACTGGTTTGACTATTTGGTCGCTCGGTTTGATAATTTTGAAAAACACTGTAACTCAAAGTTCGCACAGTCTCTCACCAAACGAATTATCGCTTGTATCCATACTCAGCCCATCTGTCAGTGACCGGTTTCTTTATGGTGCTATTGTATCCTCCAAAATCACAGGTGGTGAATTTAAATTTGGGGTATTTAGGTGGAAGTATGCTATCACACACAATCTACCCTTTTTAGTCACCATTCTGGCCCCAAGCTGATGGAAAAGCTTTTCGCGCCTGGAAATGTATTGGTCATTCCCAGAAGTGTGTCGAGTAGTGTAGGCCCAGATCAACTTAAGTTGAAGATGTCAATATCCTTACCCACCAAGATAATCTCGTGAATCGGGTAGCATACATTCTTTTCGAAAAAATATTCTCCTAAAAACTTGCAAAATTCTGCGCTGGTGTTGAGCTTAACGAGCTCTTGGATGTCGACCTGCATGGCTAACCAAAGAGCATGGCCAACCAAAGAGCATGGCACTCATATGGAGAAAGCACTCCATAATCACTTTTGAGAGAAATGGATGATCCTTGGCCATATGCTTCGCCTCTGCACTAATTAGTCCACCGATAAATGTGTGTGTGATCAGTGCACCACGCTGGGACACTGTCACTTGGCTTACTGGCCGCACTAACTCGCACTTTGACTCGCACTTTGATTTGCCGCACTGACTCGCCGCACTCACTACCGCGATCCATCTCCAGCACAGTCAAATGTACCTCTGATATATGTAAAACCCATACATCCAGTCGTTCCAAACAATCAGCCCAAAAAAGAAGCCAACTCTGCACTCAAGTCTTCCTTGTCCAAGTTCTTCCCAATAAAGACAAGCTTATTGCACGAGATGTCGGGATGGAGGGTCCCGTGCTCCGCGACATCGTAGGTTTCCCTTACACCCTGGATCACACGCACATCAGACCCACACACCAACACACCCTTAGTCCTATGGATTTCCACCGGCTTCGACGCCACCACATTGTCCCAGAGCACGTGCTGAAGAAAAGCCTCAGTTTTTTGAAACGCAGACGGTTCGTCAAAAAAGGGAAAGTCAATGCAGACAGTCTGGATACGGTCATCGTGGTAGCGCAGCGTGGAGCTGATTTGAGCAATCTTCTCAGGTGCCGCATCGAACGCTGCTAGATCGAGGATCTTCAGAAGCGCAATATCGCCGTAGCTGGTTGAATAGACGGGGGCAGAGGCGTTGATTTGCCGGATGCGCTGTGTGACCTGTTGAAGCTGATGGTCTGAGGAGAGATCCGATTTGTTGATTAGAATGACATCTGCTAATCCGATCTGGAGATGAGCGGTAGTAATTCCGTCCAATTCCTGGGAGTCATCATTCAGGCCATCTTTTAGATTATCCTTTAGAACATCTTCCAGACCATCCTTTAGAACATCTTCCAGACCATCCTTTAGAATATCTTCCAGACCATCATTCAGACCATCTTGATTCTTCTTTCCCTCATCTCCATCTCCATTCTTCTCTTCATTTTCTCCATTCGTCTCTTCTCCATTTCCATTCTTCTCTTCACTTTCTCCATTCAGATCTCCCTCATGCCAGTGCCCCCCCACATCGTCTAAACACTTTTCAATGTTGGTGCAGTCCACCACCGTCACAACTCCATCAATGTATACACTGGACTTTAAGGCCTCGTCAAGCCAGAACATCTTGGCAATGGGCGCAGGATCGGCCACGCCAGTGGTTTCTAGTAAAATGTAGTCGATGGTATCACCAGACTTCTCGATCAAGTTCTCAATCGCCATCACACCATTGTCCTTCACCGTGCAACAGAGACACCCATTTCCAAGATCCAACCATTCTTGCACGGCACCCTTTTCTGAATCCTGGATGGTCACGGATTTCTCGATGGCTGCAGAGTCGCCGAACTCGTTGAGGATGATGGCCAAGCGCTTGGTGGATTTGCGGCCAATCAACTCTAGGAGCGTAGACTTGCCCAGGCCCAAGTACCCCGTGACAATGGTGATGGGAATTTTGCGCAGCAGCTTGGCTGGAGCCGCCACCACATCCACCGTGGCAAGATGCTCGGGTTTTATGGAAAAGTCGTCCGGGAGAACCTCCACTAGATCGGGTATATCCATTGCTGCCAGTAGTAAGAGAGTTGCACTGGCTTCCGCGCCGTACTGCACCGCTATACAGTGATTTTCAAATTATTCATACAGTATTTTTCAGAATTATTCAAACTAGTGCGACAAAATTATTCATACCAATACACTGTTTTCAAAATTATTCATACCAATACACTGTTTCAAAATTATTCATACCAATACACTGTTTTTAAAAATTATTCATACCAAATGGCATAATGTTTCACACCATCTTTTAATAGTTTTCAGAATCAAATATTTTATATCTTGCTGATTACTTTACATTCTATTCTTGGAGTCTTCCTATAGACCGCCAAACGAACAAAACTGAAGTAGTTTCCATGTTACGCTGTATATTAAAACTTTTATTTTGTTTGAATAATTTGAAATAGTAGTCTTTTTCAAAATTATTCGTACCAGTGCGAAAAAATATTTATACCAATATTTCAAAATGATTCAAACTAGTGCGACAAAATTATTCAAACCAAATGCATAATGTTTCACCCAACTTTTCATAGAATTCGGAAATCAGAAAAATAATATTTTGCTGATTGTTATTACATTCTATGTCTGGAGTCTTCCAATCTGGGGTCGAAACGGGCAAAACAAAACTAATATCCATGTTATGTTGTATATTATAAGTTGTATTTGGTATGAATAATTTTGAATAGGTATGAATAATTTTGAATAGGTATATATAATTTGTCGCACTGGTAGAGTACTTTTCAAAATTATTCATACCAGTGCGACAAAATATTCATACAAATATTTCGAAAACATTTACACTGTTTTTCAAAATTATTCATACCAGCGCGCAAAATTCTTCATACCAAATGGCATAACGTTTCACACCAACTTTAATGGAATCTAGTAATCAGAAATTTTATTTGGTCAGTTGATTATATATACTATTCTTGCAGTCTTCCAATCAACGGTCGAAACGGGCAAAACTAAAGTAGTTTCCATGTTATGCTGTATACTAAAACTTGTATTTGGTAAATAATTTTGTCGCACTGGTTTGAATAATTTTGAAAAACACTATACTAGTGCGACAAAAATATTCAAACCAAATGGCATAATATTCCACACCAAGTTTAATAGTTTTCAGTAATTAGATATTTTCTATCTTGCAACGGCCAAACGAACAAAACTGAAGCAGTTTTCATGTTATGCTGTATTAAAACTTTTATTTGGTTTTAATAATTTGAAATATTGGTATGAATAATTTTGTCGCACTGGTACAGTATTTTTCAAAATTATTCATACCAATGCGACAAAATTATTCATACCAAATGACATAATGTTTCACACCAACTTTTAATAGTTTTCCATAATCAGATTTTATATCTTGCTGATTGTTATTTTATTCTATTCAATCAACGGCTAAACGGAAAAATCAAAAGAAGTTTCCATGCTATGCTGTATATTTAAATTTTTTTTGGTTTGAATAATTTTGTTGCATTGGTATGAATAATTTTGTTGCATTGGTATGAATAATTTTGTTGCATTGGTATGAATAATTTTGAAATACTGTATAAATAATTTTGTGATATGAATAATTTCGAAATGAATAATTTTGTCGCACTGGTTGAATAATTTTGAAATACTGTATGAATAATTTTGTCGCACTGGTATAGATAATTTTGAAAAAGACTGTATATACAGATTCACCCGTGCCGGCCTGGTGCACGGGTGTGGTGGCACCCCGGCCATAACCTCTGATATGGAAGAAGTATGTGAAACGCACAGACTGCGCGGCTGCCGCTACTCGGCTCTACTTGGCCCTGTGCTATCTACAAGTGCCGCCTGTGGCCACGGCTCGCACCCGTACACCACCGCGCATACTCCACTATAAATACTGTAGGAAAGCTACACTACAATTATTCACTACTCCAATTTGCAACACATCCATATTTGGCTAACTGTTGGCTATACTACAGGGTTTAGCTACTAGTGTCTTCAATATTTTTAATTGTGTCTTTCAAATCTACTAGTGTCTATCTACTAGTGTCTATCTACTAGTGTCTATCTACTAGTGTCTATCTAATAGTGTCTATCTACTAGTGTCTATCTACTAGTGTCTATCTAATAGTCAGCTTACCCCAGCTCATATGAAGAGACTCGTTGATGGCGCCCTCATGGCGCTTGTCGCCTTCCACCTCCTCCTAGCTCCCTACACTAAAGTGGAGGAGTCGTTCAATATGCAAGCGGTTCATGATATGCTTAATCACGGCGTTTATCCCAGTCTGGTGTTGGCCAATTACGACCACATGTCGTTTCCAGGCGCCGTTCCCCGCACATTCATCGGGAGTGTTGTGTTGGCGGCAGTGGTGAAGATGGTGGATTTCTTATATGGTCTTGTGTTTGGCAGCTCCCTAGTGACGGATGGGAAGTTGGGCCAATTGCATGTTCAATTGCTAGTTCGGGGCATTTTGGGGCTATTCAATGTCTTGGGGTTTTTCTCGCTCCGTAATGCGCTAGTCAGCATTACGCCTCGCCAAAAGGGAAAGGCCGGGTGTGGAAAGACCGGCTTGGCGTCTGTGGCGTTCCCTTTTCTCTTGCTTGGCCAGTTCCATGTGATGTTCTACGCCTCCAGAACATTACCCAATTTCCTCGTCTTGCCTCTTGTCAATTTCGCCTTGGCCAAGTTGGTGGCCGGCGATTTGTCGGGATTGACATGGCTTGCCATGTGTGGCGTTGTTTTCCGCGTGGAGGTGGGCGTTTTTGCTGGAATCATTGGCTTGACGTCTTCCTTGGTGTTCGGCGCTTCTAATGTGTTTCAAAATGCGTTTTTGTTGGCTGTGGGGGGTGTTGTGGGGTTGGTGCTATCCTACTGCGTCGATTCATACTTCTGGCAGACGCATTCTGTTCCGGAACTACAGAGTTTTGTGTTTAATGTTGTTTCGGGCAACGCATCCAAATGGGGGGTGGAGCCGTTTGGTGCCTACTTTTCGAGGTACATTCCGGCGTTCTTCCGGCCTCCACATGTGCTTTTTTTGGCCATTTTCGGGTTTATTTATGATCCAGTGGCCGAATACGCTTTGAGAAGGACGAGAAATGGAGTTGACAATAAGGATGAGCTGGATTTCGATAAGAATGGAGTTGACAATAAAGATGGAATTGACAATAAAGATGGAATTGACAATAAAGATGGAATTGACAATAAAGATGGACTTGACAATAAAAATGGTCTGGATTACAATAAAAATGGACTCGTCAATAAAAATGAACTGATTGATGGACTTGTGGGAAGACCAGAAAATAAAACATCCCTGGTTGTGGGCCACCCAGCACAGAACTCCCTCCGCATTCTTTTGGTGTCATCAGTCCTCTTCGTTTTAACCATGTCATTCCAACCTCACAAAGAGTGGAGGTTCATAGTGTACATTGTGCCAGTGGTGACTTTGGTTGCAGGAAACGGTCTCTTGTCTGTGTGGGCCAAAAGATCGCAGCTGCTTGCATACAAGCTCTTGGTGTGGTTTATGGTGTGCAGTGGATTCATCTCGTTGGTGATCTCGTTGTTCATGAGCTATGCCTCCAGCTACAACTACCCGGGTGGGTTTGCCATGAACTACTTTGTGCAGAATATTCCCCATGGAAATTTAACCGTGCACATGGACATTCCTGCATGTATGACAGGTATCACCAAGTTCACGGAACTTCACGGAACTCTGGTCTTATTTGACAAGACAGAAGACCCGAAGCTATTGGTTCAGAAGTGGAACTCTTTCGATTATTTGATTTCCCACGTGGACATGGGCCTGGTGTCCGAGGACCTCTATAATCTGAAGAACTGGGAGAAGATCGCCACGGTGCCATCTTTTGCGGGAGTCAATGTGGTTGGCGGAATCCAGAGCTTAAACAGGGTGGTTTGGGATGATAATGCCCGTAATTCCCTTTTAAATTCAGTCTGGGTAGAGTTGAAACAAGGCCAGTTTTCCTCGTTGGAGTCTTTTTTCCAGACTTCCTTATATTTGAGAGATGCCTTGTACATCTACAAGCGAATTGGACAAGATGATGTCAAAAAGGCACAGTCTTTGATTGAAGAGTTGGATACATCTGAGTATATACCTGATGTGGAGGATATCAACCCACAAGAAATGAAGGATTCGATCAATAGACAAATTGATGAGATAGAGAAGGATGAACTTTGAGGCTGGACTAATCAAAAATCGATTTTTGGGGTCTTTTTGACGGAGACATTAGTGAATTCAGTGAATGATTTTGATGATTTTGATGATTTTGATGATTTTGATCCATTTGATTAGTCTGATTAGAATGATTGGTCTGATTAGTCTCATCTGTATGATCTGTCCTCTGTGATAAAAACCTCTCTCTTAATCTTCTGGGTGAAGATACCTTGAGCTCGTGCTCGAAAGGTACCTTGATGGGTTTTATCTTGTGCAAAACCTTGGCATTTTCCAATATATCATCGTCGTTCGAGTTGGGTGAAGATGTAGCATTTGGAAGTACACCGTCATGGTCAAACACCTGGTCCACCCTGTGGTCTACCCTGTGGTCTATCCTGTTGTCTACCCTGTGGTTTACCCTATGGTCTACCCTATGGTCTACCCTATGGTCTACCCTATGGTCCACCCCATGGTCTACTTCACGGTCTACCTCGTCTAGAGTGGAATTGAACTTTGGAGGAGGTGGTGGTTTGGGAGATCTGGAGAAACGAATCTTCTGCGAAACATTCTTGGGAGGAGACAATTTGGGACGTTGCACCGAAGACAAACTGGCGTTCCTGTATCTGGAGACCAAAGCATCCATTTTGCTAGATCTCATTCTCTGGTTGGTTTCCAGAAGCTTGGTGGGACTGGGCCCACGGTTAGCAGGAGTGAATGGTGCCTGTTTATTTTTGATGGGTGTTTGGAGATAACTGTGGGCGAGCAAGCTGGGATCATGTGGAAGAATGGAATCATGTGGAAGAATGGAATCATGTGGAAGAATGGAATCATGTGAAAGAATAGATTCTTGGCGAGAAAGAGGATTCTTCTTGTGGAGTGGAGAAATGGAAAAAGTCTGCAATGTGTCGTTGAGTAAGGCCTCGGAATCCTTGCCACACTTGTACCTCCAGAGGTCCCAGAAACTCCTCAAATGGGCGCGCAGCCATTTTTCCTGGAACAAGTCACATGACTGCTGGTTCCGGCGCACGTTTTTGGTGTGTTTAAAACTCCACTTGTGAAGAAAGTTGCGCGTGGTCAAGTAATCCCGGTTGTTGATCATATCATCGGCGATACTATGTAAATAGAGGGCCTTCGTATTGTACTTCTGGTACCAGAACGAAGCAAAGCGTTTCCGAAGCACCAACTCGTAGAATACGTCGCTGCGGTCGCGCAACTGCGAGTAGTGAGCAGCCTTCTCCATCCAGAGGAGAAACACCTCGCTCTTGAGGATGTTGGTATTGTTGAAAAAGGCCAAGTTTTGAGCTAGACTGAGATTTTTTTGCTGGACTTGGCGGGTTTTCTGAGTCCACACGCGGAGAAACGTCTGCACCACTTTGGGTCTCTGGAACTGAGCCTGGAACTCCGAAATCACCATATTGGCTGCGGCTTCGTACCTTTCCAAGTACAACAGGCGCCATTTGGAGAGAACTGCTTTTTTGGCCAAAATTTCCACGAAAGTATTGGAGTGGGGCGGATAAGCGTTTTGCATGAGTTGGACTCTCCGAAACGTGGTCTTGAATTTTTCAAAATGGATGCGTTGGAAATTTAAGTCGGCCACTTTCTCCAATTCCTGGCCCACAACTTCCGTTTTGAAGCGCGCCTTGTCAAACACTCGCTTTTTGAGCCGCGACTCGTGCATGGCCATGGCCTTGTTGCTTAGAAGCGCGAGACCCTGAAACTTTTGCACCCACAGAACCATAATTTGTGCCAATTCGTGGTTTTTGAAAACAGAGCCATGGGCCTCGTAGCGACATTTCAACCGCCATAGCTTCAAAACATGCGCTTTTTCTCTGCTATTATACCCCATCAACAGGCTTTGGAAGCGCGCTCGGAGCTTCCACATATCAAGGCTTTTTCGTAGCAAATGGCGCCTTTGAAATGACAAAATTTGTTGCTGCGAGGCCAAGCGCTGAGTCCACGTCTGGAGAACACCTGCCTTCAATGACCTGTGCAGGCGGAGCTGGAACTGATTTCCTAATCGGGACAATTGCGTCATGAGCACCATTCTGGAGAACACCAAGCCAAGAATGCGCGAGTTCGAGTGGCTTTCAAACACTCGCAGATTGACAAGAAACAAGTGTTTTTTCTTGAGAAGACCAAAGTACCGCCGCTTCATCAAAAGTACCAAACGCAGCTCGAGTTCCTTCTTTTGCTTATATTCATAGGAGTCCTTGAGTAACACGAGTTTTTGCTGCCATGTCCAGAAGACACTTTGGAGACGGGCGTGGACGGATTTGCGGCTCAATTCCAAAGCTGTGGAAGAAAGTTCCGAAATTTGGCGGGTTTTCAACACAAGATGCAAAAAAGCCCGTCGTTTTAGACCTTGTGCTCGCAAATCTTCGTAACAAACTTGTAATCGGGAGTACCGGGCTTGCCATAGCCGTAAGTACTTGGCAGAAAAAGCCATGTCAGCTGTGGTCTCCATCTGCAATGACTGCAACACGCGTTGGATCCAGTGGTTGAAGAAATGGGCCTGGATCCTCTTGTGCGCGTACATCTGAGCCTGGTGCGTAAGCTGCAGACTGGCCCGGTGCCGGGCGGTCCAGGTGGACAAAAAACGCCTCTTGGTCGGCACGCCCGACACCTCGTACAGCTTGACTCGGTTGTATGCAAGACCCCAAGTCCGCAAGCACTTGAGCAGCGCCACAACAGTGAGATGGTGCTGCAAACTCACAAGCCGAACAAGCATCGACGCAGGCTTGGGGCCGTCTAGAGTGCATATCTGAACCTGGATGACCCGAAGGCCTGCGATCACGTGATGTACGTGCCCATCATCGTCACTGCTATTTTGGAACACGACTATGGCATGGACGATATCGGCCATGGTGCGTATGATGTCGTAGTCTGCAGCCGTGGCAAGGTCAGTGTAGTCAGTGTACACGTAGCGGACAAAACGGGCGAATAAGCGGGCGAAGTTTGGGTTGAAGCCGAGTGTGAGTTCATTGAGGATTTCCATTACCTCTTGCACATTGTACACCAAGTCCAGAATTTCCTGTTGACTAAGAAAAAGGGGGTTGGCATTTGCTGTATCAATAATGGGCAGGGACGGCAGAGATGAGTAAATGTTTTGCTGTATTTCTGGTTGTGAACTGGATATTTCTGGCTGTAAACTGGGTAAGTTTTGCTGTAGACTGGGTATGGTTTGCTGTAGACTGGGTATGTTTTGCTGTAGACTGGGTAAGTTTTGCTGTAGACTGGATATGTTTTGCTGTAGACTGGGTATGTTTTGCTGTAGACTGGGTAAGTTTTGCTGTAGACTGGATATTTCTGGCTGTAAATTGGATATGTTTTGCTGTAAACTCGATATTTTTTGCTGTAAATTGTCTGTATCTTCTGTGTTTACCTCCGTATTCAACTCCATCAGATTTATATATGAACGTAAATTAGGGCTCAACTCTGTATTTCCCACATCATTTCTCTGGTACTGATCTCGGGTATATTGCCCACTAAGAAGCACCTCTGTGTCCACATCATCCATTCCAAATCAATGTCGTTATTGTACACTTCCACGTGTGATGGTTGAGTAGCGTTGATAACGCGAGGTATATGTATCGCGGCCTGCACAGACCTCATGGCTGGTCAGTGTTTTTCAAAATCATACCAGTGCGACCAAAATATTCAAACCAATATTTCGAAATTATTTAAACCAGTGCGAAAATTATTCAAACCAGTATAATGTTTCACACCAACTTTTAATAAATTTCAGTAACTAGGTATTTTATGTCTGGTCTAATACATGAATATACTATTCTTGGAGTCTTCATGTATATACTATTCTTGGAGTCTTCCAATCATGGGTCGAAACGAAAAAACGAAAGTAGTTTCCATGATATGCTGCGCAGTGTTTTTTAAAATTATTAATACCAGTGCGACCAAATTATTCAAACCAATATTTCGAAATTATTCAAACTAATGCGACAAAAATATTCAAACCAAATACAAGTTTTAATTTACAGGATAACAAGAAATACTATATTTTTGTCCGCTTCGACCGTTGATTGAATGACTCCATGAAAAGACCCAAGATTAAACAATTGTCTAGTTATAAAATTTCTGATTACTGAATTCTATTAAAAGTTAGTGTGAAACATTATGCCATTTGGTTTGAATAATTTTGTCGCACTAGTTTGAATTTTGAAATATTCAAACTAATACATTGTTTTTCAAAATTATTCATACCAGCGCGCAAAATTATTCATACCAATATTTCAAAATTATTCAAACCAAATGGCATAATGTTTCACACCAACTTTAATGGAATTTAGTAACTAGAAATTTTATATCTCGCTGATTGCTATAACATTCGAGTCTTCCAATCACTGGTCGAAACGGACTAAACTAAACTAGTTTCCATGTTATGCTATATATTAAAACTTGTATTTGGTATGAATAATTTTGAAATATTGGTTTGAATAATTTTGAAATATTGGTTTGAATAATTTTGTTGCGCTGGTATGAATATTTTTGTCGCATTGGTATGAATATTTTTGAAATATACTGTATCTCAAATTATTCAAACTAGTGCGACAAAATTACTCAAACTCAATACATGTTTTATGTACAGCATAACATGGAAAATCCTTTTGTTTTGTCCGATTGTTGATTAGAAGACTTCAAGAATAGTGTATATAAGCAATTGTTCAGTTTTAAATTTTCTGATTACTAAATTCTGTTAAAAGTTGAGGTGAATCATTATGCTATTTGGTTTGAAAGATTGTGCCAAGTGGTATGAAACTTTTTGAAATATTGGTATGAATAATTTTGTCGCACTGGTATGAATAATTTTGAGATATTAGTACAAATGGCATAATGTTTCACAACAACTTTAATAGATTTCAAAAATTAGCTGTTCAATATCTGGAAGATTGCTCTTATATACTATTCTTGAAGTTGAAACGGAAAAACCGAAAGTAGTTTCCATGTTATGCTGTACAGTGTTTTTCAAAATTATTAATACCAGTGCGACAAAATTTTTCAAACCAATATTTCAAATTATTCAAACTAGTGCGACAAAATTACTCAACCAAATACAAGTTTTAATTTATAGGATAACAAGAAATACTTTATTTTTGTCCATTTTGATTGTTGATTAGAAGATTCCAAGAGTAGTGTATATAAACAATTGTCTAGTTATAAAATTTCTGATCACTGAATTCTGTTAAAAGTTGATGTGAAACATTATGACATTTGGTATGAATAATTTTGTCGCACAGGTATGAAAAATTTTAAAAAAGACTTACTAATATTTCAAAATTATTCAAACTAGTGCCATAAAATTATTCATACCAAATGGAAAACATTTCAAACTAATTTTTAATAGAATTCAATAATCAGAATATTTATATCTGGACGATTGTACTTTTGTAGTATTCTTGGAGATTTCCAATCAATGGTCGAAACGGGCAAAACTTACCAGTTTCCATGTTATGCTGTATATTATATCTTGTATTTGGTTTGAATAATTTTAAATATGGGTATGAATAATTTTGAAAAAGACTTTAGTCAGTGAATGGATCTGAAGAAAGATAGTGATGTTAGGGATAATTTTGGATGAATATATGGATATTTAACTGGGAATTAATTAGAATAAGGAACATGTAGTAGTAAGATATGGGATACACCCGTACCTCCCAATGAAACAAACCTTTCATAAGTGAACTCAATAAATAATAGAATGGACAACGAAGAGATCTTAGTGATGCAAGGTTCAGCCAAAGTAGGAACTGAGGGTGTTCATAGATACTTATACTTCGCATTTTATGTTTAATTTTGGTGATTAACTGATCAGTATATTAGTATTTTGTGAGACTTTATTTGTATTTTATTTGTATTTTATTTGTTTTTTATTTGTATTTTATTATTTTTATTATTTCATTTTCTTTTTATTTTTTATTTTAGTAGTTAATTTATTTATGGCTATTGTCGCAGCCTAATCCGGTAAAGGTCTCAAACTCTTGACGTAACTGGCCACTTTCGCACCCATGCAAGTGTTGAGTGCATTTCATAACACATGCAGAGAGAAATACTATAAAAGGCCATCGGGCTGCCGTGTTAACTTCATCATTAACTACAATGGCTGCTCCTCAAAAATCTAAGAAATCTTCATCTGCTGCTCCAAAAGATAACTTCTGGACTCTCAAGACCAGGTACGGATGGTCTCCTGCGTGTGTGATTGCCTAAAGTGGAGGATTATTTGGTATATATTTAAAATAAAACATACAAAGCTTAGGACGTCAGTTGATGTAGTAAGAATTAGTGAATTGTAGAATAAGTGATAGGTGGACGAATTAGGAAATAATTGGTAGATTTTGAAGACCATAGTCTACTATTCTATTAGTCAGTACCTACGACTGGATATTCTTAAGTAAGCTAAAGATATAAACATAGATTTTCGTTTTCTAATATACTTTTTTTATCTATTTTATTTATATTTATTTATAT
Organism: Metschnikowia amazonensis; assembly: GCA_008065195.1. Classification (NCBI taxonomy): domain Eukaryota; kingdom Fungi; phylum Ascomycota; class Pichiomycetes; order Serinales; family Metschnikowiaceae; genus Metschnikowia; species Metschnikowia amazonensis. Next base: position 12,920 of record VATE01000132.1, read on the forward strand.
TTGTACCTTTTTTCTTTTTGATTGACTTTACTATTTTCCAGACTCGTAAAACATCTTTCTTCAGGGAATAGAATTCCGCACCTCAGTGTTTTTTAAATTATTCACAACAGTGCAACAAATTTTTCATTCCAATATTTCAAAATTATTCAAACAAGTGCGACAATTATTTGAACCAATGCTACAAATTATTAAACCAGTACCACAAATTATTAAACCAGTACCACAAATTATTAAACCAGTACCACAAAGTATTAAACCAAATACAAGTTTTTATATATAGGATGACATGGAAAATACTTTGGTTTTGTCGCTTTTGACCGTTGATTGGAAGAATCTAAGACTAGTTTATAGAGCAATCATCCAGATAAAAATTTTCAAATATTGATTTAAAAAAAGTTGGTGTGAAACATTATGCCATTTGGTTTGAAAGTGCGAACAGTATGAAATATTGGTTTGATAATTTGTCGCACTGGTTTATAATTTTGAAAAACACTGTAATTAATCTCAAGAGGTTTATTACTACCTTTAAAATAAAAATTCAATTGGTTTTAAATTTTAAAAAAGTTAAATAATTTTATAAACGACGAGTTTTCTTGTAGTTAAGATAATAAGATGGAAGTAATTTTAGGAAGTGAAGAGTCCTCTCCTGTGGAGTTACCACGGCATATGGTTAACGCATGGTTCAAGTAATTCATGACTAAACTGAAAATTCATAGTCTCTTCTAGAATCTAACAGATACAATATTCTAGTAGTTTCTTGGGTGCCTCTCATAGTAGGAGTGTACTTGAATGTGACTATTGAGGAGAGGGCATATACAGTGTTTTTCAAAATTATAAACCAGTGCGACAAAATTATAAACCAATAATTCAAATTATCAAACCAAATACAAATTTTAATATACAGCATAACATGGAATCTAGTTCAATTTTGTCCGTGGTTCCAAGAATCCAAGTATAGTGTATATTAGCAATCGTCGAAAAAATATCTGTATATTGAATTCTAAAAGCGTTGGTTTGAAACATTTCATCATTGGTTTGAGGAATGTGCGAAGTGGTACGAAACTTTTTGAATATTGGCTTGAATAATTTTGTCGCAGCGGTTTGAAGAATTTTGAAAAACACTGTACTTTCGTGGCTGCAAAAACGCCTGCGCGCACATATATAAAGGGCTGCCCTTGTCCAGTTTTCTGTGTATGAGTGATTTTTTACTACCACATCGAAGAAACCTTTCCTTCCACGGGATTAAATAAAGAAAAGCTATGTTTCCATCTAGAAAATGATAATGAGCAGAAGTGTGATACAACAGATTTATGATAGAGATCTCCTTAGTGATAGACTATCGTACTGGGGCTTCATTATTGAAGATGGCTTCAGGCAGGAAGATCTACCTCAAAGCGACTAGACGAGAGGGGTGGGGGTAGGCATTCAGACAGGAACAGGCTTCCAATACACCATTAACACTGAAAAGTATGCTGATCAGTATTACTTCCGTCCTGGATCTTCAGGAATCCCCCAAGATGAAGGCATAAAAAAAGACTTCCAAGTCATCTGTCCTCCAGGTGTGAAGCCTAGTGCCGTTTGATTTTAACAAGAAGATGGTGGCAAATACAAAGCGAGACAAGGCTACTGCGGTCAAAGGTATAAACTACCAAACTCCAGTCATCCCGTATCCATACACCACAGGAAATTGTTACATCAAATGGATGTGAAACAGCTTCCCAAATGGGATCTACCTGAAGACATTTACATGAAACATGGATAAATCCATAGATGCATTACTGGTGATGACTCACTAAAGGTTCTTCGATATATGAGTTAGACACCAGACCTTGGTGCTCCATAGATAAACCAACTGGTGATTGAGGAGAAGGGCTCACATGAGAAGGCAGAACCCATGGTATCATAAAGATGAATGTTTTTCCCCTCTATTGTCTTCAGAAGAAAAGTTCTCAGATGTATCATATTGTGTGGATGTACAAGAAGCTTTCTTGGTGGTCTGGTTGCGGGGAACATCTTGGTATGTCTTTCCTATCAGAGCGGATTGATTACTTGTATAAGTGGGGATATTTTGATGTGGTGTGTGACTAGTTTTGTCGCTTGATTCTCTGATGTTAAAGTCTTGGTGAGATATTAGACAATCCAGGTTGCGTCAGGGCCAACCGCTTATGGAAACAATGGGCTTTGTGATGCTGCTCTAACTTGAGCAATCAAGAGATATCCGTCTGATTTACTAGTATCTCAGTACAGAATGACAACCTGGTTGTAGCTCTTTTGACATAGGTAGGCCCTAACACCTGGTATGTACAATATAGCCTAGTCTGGATATCATGCTGCTTCACAATCATACCTATCCTTTATTCTCGACATTCTTCACTAATCCATAAGGACCAGTAATTGTAGATGGATAATGGAAGTATTCATGTTCTTATCTAGGATGTACGGGTGTATTGAGAATACAAGTGTAGAAGGATTCATTCGGGTTTAAACCGTCCTAGAACCAGTCTTCAGTAGCCTGGTTTCCGTGTCAGAAAATAGAGACCATATAAGGTTCAATATCATAACGGATCAGGTGTGGGTGTGAATATGATGGGTACTGATATCTGAAGGTCTCTGTTTGGTGTACGGGTGTCTAATACATGGTCTGTGGTATTAGATGTACAGGTCTGTACGGTCTTTGGTTTGGTAAATCTTACTATGGCAGTGTTTACCGTGTAGTTATCTCATTGCCTAAACCACTGTGATGTCTGAACTTGTCTGTTTAATTTGTAGGTAAATGGCTGGTTAGTGGTGTACTGAGAAGTGCGCTCCCAACAAAAAGGTTCATGGATGTCCAATGAATCTTCTATTGATCCAGTAATACTTCTCGCTTCTATACTTTTATCTGTATATTATACAAGGAGTTCGGTAGCTCACGTAGATCTGATTCTTTCATCTCTAAGTGTGACAGACTTGACCTCTATAGACCCGTACACCTCTTACTCTTACATTTTTCAAAATTATTCACCAGTGCGACAAAATTATTCATACCATATTACAAAAATATTCATACCAATATTACAAAATTATTCATACCAAGTACAAGTTTTAATATACAGCATAA
>VATE01000132.1:16029-35379 GCA_008065195.1 Metschnikowia amazonensis
TTGATTAAGAGATTACAAGAATAGCATATAAGAGTAATCTTCCAGATATAAAATTTCTGATTATTAATTCTATTAAAAGTTGGTGAGAAACATTATGCCATTTGGTATGAATAATTTTGTCGCACTAGTATGAATAATTTTGAAATATTGGTATGAATAATTTTGAAATATTGGTATGAATAATTTTGAAATATTGGTATGAATAATTTTGTCGCATTGGTATGAAAATTTTTGAAAAATACTGTACTAATATTTCAAAATTACTCAAACCAAATACAAGTTATAATTATACAACATATCATGGAAACTCTTTTTGTTTTGTCCGTTTCGACCGATAATTGAAAGAATCCAAGAATAGTGTATATAAGCAATCGTCCAGTTATAAATTATGTGATTACTAATTCTATTGAAAGCTGGTCTGAAACATTATGCCATTTGGTTTGAAAAATTGTGTGAAGTGGTACGAAACATTTTGAAATCGGTTTGAGAAATTTTATCGCGCTGGTTTTAATAATTTTGAAATATTGGATTGAATAAATTTGTCGCACTGGTTTGAATAATTTTGAAATCGATTTGAATAATATTTCACATCAACTTTTAATAGAATTAGTAATTAGATATTTTATAACTTAACGATTGCTCTTAGATACTATTCTTGGATTCCTCAATCAACGGGCAAACGGACAAAACTAAAGTAGTTTCCATGATATGCTGTATATTAGAAATTGTTTATGAATAATTTTGAAATATTGGTGAATAATTTTGAAATATTGGTGAATAATTTTGTCGCACTGGTATGAATAATTTTGTCGCGTTGGTACAGTATTTTCCAAAATTATTCATACCAAATACACTTTTTAATATACAGCTTAACATGGAAACTACTCTAGTTTTGTCCGTTTCACCCTTAATTGGAAGACCCCTAAAAATGTATACGAGGGAATCTTCAGATTTTAGATTTCAGAATATTGAATTGTATTAAAAGTTGGTTTGAATAATTTTGTCGCACTGGTATGAACAATTTTGAAAAGACTGCAGCATAATCACCAACCGCCTTTCCTCGATAAATTTCCGGTGGTGTACGGGTGTGCACTACAAACAGGTGTAGAACAAACCAGTATACCATGGTAAAAAGCCCCACACGTAACTGGCACTTTGAATTTCTCCAGCCGGCACTGTGAGGTCCGATACGGCTATGTCCATGCATCTTGTTGGTGCAGGAGTTGTTTGGCCCATTGTCCTGGCTATGCCCTCGGTTCACCGGCGGTGTGTGCAGGAATCCGGCCTGGACTCCTTGTGTAGTAGGGAAGGCTGCGGCTACATGCAGGCAAGCATAATCCAACAGTTTCGTGCATCTTCAGTATAGCAATAGAGGGTACCACCTACAGATTTATTCTACCAATACTGCAATTGACAGGAAAGTAGGGCCACATGCAGGAGCGCAGGGACACCAGAGGCCAGATCCCACAGGAGCGTCCGTTCAGTAGAGCAGTGCGATGCACCCTATTTATACCGTGCAGCACACCCGTACACCACAGCACCACCCAATACCAGACCCAGACAATACCCAGGCACCTTCCTACAACAGCCCAAGCCGCCCCATCCTGACACCCCAGACCCGTCCTCCCGACATCCCATACCCCTCCTCCCGTATACACCCGTACCCCAAGCAAGCAGATCACAGGCTGCCATGAACAGGCGCTCAGTGACTTACGACGGGAGGCGCATTAGGGCACCCTCGGATCTGGAGCTACTGGCGCCCCCGGATCGCCGGGTGGTGTCCGACAGTGCCCCCATTTTCGAGCACTCCGCCGGGTCCGCGAGATCTACACCCAATTCCGAAGCCCCAGACTCGGTATCTGATTCATTTGACTTTTTCTCCTCCAGCCCAGCCCGCCTGGCTACTGATTCCTTAGTGAAGTTTCCTGTCATGGCTGGTTCCTCCACCTCTATGCACTACTCCCAAACTGTGGACGGACTTTTGAGTGTTCCTGGCGTGGCAACTGCTAGGGGGCTGAATGTGGAAGCCAATGGTAAGATGGCGTCGATACCGCTGAGTCCAGGTCATAGTCTAAGTCATAGTCCACATCATAGTCGAAGTCATAGTCCAGGTCATAGTCTAAGTCATAGTCCAGGTCATAGTCCACTTCATAGTCCAAGTCATAGTCAGATTAAACTGATTAGTCGAAGTCATAGTCCAGGTCATAGCCCAGGTCATAGTCCAAGTCATCGCCAGATTAAACTGATTAGCCGAAGTCATAGTCCAAGTTATAGTCCAGGTCATAGTCAGATTCAACCGATTAGTCGAAGTCATAGTCCAAGTTATAGTCATGTTGGTCATAATCCAAGTTATAGTCATGTTGGTCATAGTCCAAGTCACAGTCAGATTAGTCGAAGTCATAGTCCAAGTCATAGTCATATTGGTCATAGTCCAAGTCACAGTCATACACAGATTACTCAAGGTCATAGTCCAAGTCATTCACAAATCACTCATGGTCAACCAAGTCATTCACAGATTACTCAAGGTCAACCAAGTCATAATCACACTAATCAAACTCAGATTAGTCCCGGTCAGAATAGTCACACTCAAGCTTCGCAAGCTTCGCCTGCTGACCTCGCTGGCATCATCAACAACATCACTTCTCATTTACCCCAAGACCTGCGTCTCTCCAGACCAACCTCCAAAATCTACCCATACCCTCTGATCCAGTCATCAATTCACCTCTCTGATTACACCCTTCCTGCATCCACCACTTCGCCTACTCTAAGCAACGGCATAGACCAAAGGCGCTATAGCTCAGACCCGGTGAATGGCTATGCAGTGAATGGGGACTATGATTCAGGTCCCGGAGGCTTGGAAAGAGGCTCTGAGAGATCTGAGAGATCTGACCTAGAGACGAGATCAAAGATGTCAGACATAGAGATGAGATCAAAGATGTCAGAGTCGAGATCAAAAATTTCAGACATGAAACCAGAGTCAAAAACTTCCGACCATATCCATCTGACCACCCCAGTCCCCAACTCCTTTATAAGACATCCTCCAGATCTTTCTGGAGGCTTCCTGCAACCTCCTTTGCGCAGCTCCACTCTGTTCAGTTTCTCCGAAACAGACAATTCTGAGCTTAACATCTCGCCAGTCAGGGAAAATGTGGCTACTCCTAGCCTCCCTCCCACCAGTCTATCTTTCTTCACGCGTCCGCCAGATACCAGCTCCAGGACCAAATACTCCGAACCACTTTCAGCACTGCCATCAAAATCTGTCATGTCCGTCAATTCCAATGCCATAGGCCTGCTCATCGATGCCTACGACCAGAGTGGCAGTCTGTTGGCGCTCCTGCTGGTGATCGATGCGCGGGCTCCACTTTCAGCACCCGCATTCCAAAACCCTCTGGAAGCGTCCCGTCTGAAAAGCCGCCAGAATTCATTTGAAAAAGACCGTCCACTTGAGAAGCCCGATTTCCAGAAACCCAGCTTGCTTGATGTGTCACTGGAGCCTGTTCATACCAGGCACGATTCCCAGTCGTCTAACATGTCGCAGCTTTCCAATGCCTCCACTCTTACAAACAGCAATCAGCAGCGCTTTGTCAAGTACGTGATGAACACACAGCAGAACTCGCTGGGGTCATCGCTGACGCGCTGGCTGATGCCCAATGTCCTCGCATGGCTCAAACATAATGGCTTTAATGCCACGTGGCAGGAAACTTTCAAGCGCAACGAGATCTCTGGCAACCGGTTTTTGGAGTTGGCCAACTACGACCTCCAGTCGTCGGTGTGGCGCCAGCTAAGCATGCGTTTGGACGAAACTGATGATGTGTCCACCACCGAACGCTTCATCTCGCTTCTCCGCGAACTCGAGCCCGATTCCAAGACCCCCACTTCTTCCGAGCCCTACAGTGCCACACTGGTGACATTTTCACCGGGCTCTCACACCATGGAAATGGATGATACGGCCGACCATAGGAAATCTGCAGTGTCACTTTGGGCCAGTTCCAATCTCCTGCTTTCTGCCAAGCAAAGGCCATATTCTTGCATTGATCCTGGCTCGCTGAAGTACCCAAAGGAGTCTCTGCATAAGTTTTTCAACCGAATGCATGTTCGGACGTCGTCATTTGAGTCGCCCAAAGAAGCCTCGCAGCTGCCGCAAGTGTCCAAGTCGGTGCCTGGCGAGGTGTATGCGTCTAGCCGGTCCAGAAAGAGTGGAATTTTCAGTACTCTTCGAAAGTATGGAGGAGACAAGGCTGCGGAGATCAAGAAGCAAGTGCATTCGCCATCTCTCAACAAGCTGAATTCGCAGAGGAGAAACCGAAGGGAAGCGGAGCTGAGAAAGCTGGAGGCATTTCACCTGGACCGTTTCTCCAAGTCCATTTCACAGTTGTATCTTCCGCAATCAGAGACTTCACCCAAGTCCACCAAAAGCTTCAGTGCCTTGCGACCTGATGAGACCTCAGAGTCTTCTAATCTGAGTCGAAGAAGTTCCAGGAACAATGAACCTTCCAGCAATAGCAGGGATAGAGAAGGTAATAGCAGAGAAGGTAATAGCAGAGAAGGTAATAGCAGAGATGGCAATAGCAGAGATGGCAATAGCAAGGATAGAGATGGCTATAACAGAGATGGATATACCAGAGATGCATATTCCAGAGACAGAGATGCATATTCCAGAGACATTGGCTCTAGAGAAAGTAGCTCCAGAGATAGCTCCAAAGATATCACCCTCCATACTCTCACCTTGGCAGATTTGATCCCCGCAGAACATCTCCCTACAGCTACCATCAGAGCTAACAAGCAGGTTCTTGTTTCTCGAGACAACTCCACTTTCATATCCATTGTTCTTCAACCTGAGCATCTCCAGACGGCCCAGGCCCTCAAAGATGTCATTTGCCATGGGCTCCAGCTTCTAGGAATCAGCCTGGTGACCTACCATCTCACAGATTTCCATTGCAAGCCCGGCACGCCGTTGACGGATGAAATGCTTCTCACTATTCTCAAGCACGACTTCTTGCTCAAAATCTACGTGGACCAGGGCGTGGATTTCAACCAAGACACTGGCACATTCTCCAGTACGTCTTCCGATTCCAAGTCGTTCGATACTTCTGGTGATAATGGCAAAATGTACCCTGCCACACCTCAGTATCTCCTCCAGGACTCAAGGGACAAGACCATCGACTACTTGAACTTCAAGGATAAGAACGCCAAGACGCACCTGCGCGATGCCATGAGAAAGACATCCAAGCCCGAGCTTTTGGAGCCTACAGCCAATGAAAAGACCTACCCCATCAAGCTCACCATGCCGCAACTGAAAAGAGGTTCCACCATGGCTTCAACTGTGAGCAACATGAGAACCCCACCCAAGTATGGGAACTCTGATGTCAGTCCTGGTGCCAGCACGCATCAAACTCAAGGAATGCAAGGCACCAATGTGTCTCAGGCATATGGAAACTCCCAAGGATATGGAAATTCCCAAGGATATGGAAATTCCCAAGGATATGCAAACTCCCAAATCAATTACCTGGGATCTGGGGCTAAAGTGCAGGAAAAAATGTACACCAGTCCCCAGACTTTCACCGTGCTACGCAGAGCAGGCAGAGAAATCGACTTTGACAAGCGCAGACAAACTCCCAACGAAAGCAAGGCACCCCGTTTGATCCCCAACATCTACTCTTCATCCGTGACCAACTCATCGGTGTCGCCCATTTCTGCATCTACCATCCACTCGTTCAAAGAGGACTTGGCCAATTCTCCCAGCACGCCTCGGTCTTCAGCGTTTAGGACCGCATCCAATGGGCTGGAAAACTCGTTTGTGGCCAAGCGAAAACCTCCTCCTCCGCCAACTGCCAGCAATTCACTAGTGAAGAAAAAAAGTCTTTCGGCACTTCTGTTCCAGTCCAACCGGTCCGATTCGTTTTCCAGAGACTCGCCCACGTCCAAAACGGACAAGAAGAAATTCGACTTCAGCAACGCTCCGGGAGTTGTCAATACGGAGACCAAAGAAGACGATGATTTCTTTGCCAAGCCCATCAAAAAGAGCCCCGTTGGCCCCAAAACCGAGGATGATGATTTCTTCGCCAAGCCCATCAGAAGAGCTGCTCCTGCAGCCACCAAAAGCGAAGATGACGACTTCTTCATGAAACCCATCAAAGCAGAAGTCAAGCTCATGAACGTGCGCCCCCCAGTTGAAGAAGTCTACGACAATCTCGAAAAGTACTTCCCCAACACCATTCTCGACAAGCCCATAATCGACACAGCACCCGATGTGCCAGCCAAAGCACCCACAACCGTGGAAGCTAGCCCAGCATCTCGCAAAGTATCGATTTCCAGAACGTTTTCCAACGCAAACAGATCGCCAGTGATCCAGTCCAAGGACTCAGAAGATGAGATTCTCTATGGCGAAGGCCCCAAGCTCCGCAAGAAAATGAAAACCATTCGGATCGTGGCCAACGAAGCCAAAATCAAGCGCTTGGCCAGCATGAAGGCGGTGTCTGAGGCCCGCACCGATAAGAGCTTGAAGCGTCACGTGTACAATGCTCTCAATCCGTCGTTGAACAGGGCAAATACCAAGCTCTGGGGCCAGAAAGTGGTGGAGGTCACATCGGACGATATCGAGAAGGGCTACGTGAGCCGCATCCGAAACGTGGCCAGCGACTCGTATGAGGAGTTTGCATGGATCAAAGGTGAGCTCATTGGGCGCGGGTCTTTTGGCTCGGTGTTTCTCGCGCTCAATGTGTCCACTGGAGAGATGCTTGCAGTCAAGCAGGTGGAGTTGGGCGACTCGTCCAGCAACATGGAGGGCATTGATGCGTTGCACAAAGAGGTGGAGACCATGAAGGACTTGGACCACTTGAACATTGTGCAGTACTTGGGTTTTGAGCAGTCCAAGCAGACATACAGTCTCTTCTTGGAGTACGTTGCAGGCGGGTCTGTGGCTTCGTGCTTAAAGTCGTACGGCAAGTTTGACGAGCCTTTGGTCAAATTCATCACCAGGCAAGTGCTCGAGGGGCTCAAGTATATCCACGAAAACGGCATTCTCCACCGCGATTTGAAGGCTGACAATCTCTTGTTGGAGATTGATGGTACCTGCAAGATCTCGGACTTTGGCATTTCCAAGAAGTCACAGGATATCTACAGCAACAATGCTGAGATGTCCATGCAGGGCACGGTTTTCTGGATGGCGCCTGAGGTGATCCATTCCATGGTGGAGGACAAGAAACAGGGTTACAGTGCCAAGGTGGACATCTGGTCACTTGGCTGTGTGATGGTGGAGATGTTTGCCGGCAAGAGGCCGTGGTCCAATGAAGCTGTGATCAGTGCCATTTACAAATTGGGCAAGACCAAGTTGGCACCTCCCATTCCTGACGAGGTGAGTGCCGAGGCCAAGGATTTTTTGAATCAGTGTTTTACTATTGACTCAGAAAAGAGGCCCACTGCGGAGCAATTGCTCGGCCACGAGTTTATGCGCAACGAAGGTTTTGATTTTGCCAAGACGAAGTTGAGTGATATTATCAAGTATAATTCGAAGAAGAGTATCAAGCGGAGGAATTGAGGGCGATATTACAAAAGATGAGGATAGAAAGAGCGATGATTGAAAAATGATGAATGAGAGTGAGACTGGTGTATCAAAATATTGATGATTGAAGAATGTTTTAGTGATGGATGAAGAATGCTCTAGTGATGGATGAAGAATGCTTAATTGATGGACGCATGACTTTTGTTACTTCCTGCTGAACTACCCATCTGACCAACACTAGATTGAGTGACTGAACCATGGTGAGTGGGGATTGAATTACTATCTGAACTGGTCAGTTACAACTTCTGAGAATACAGACTGAGTACAGACTGATGGTTTGACCGCTTGAGTGATTGACAGATGAGATGATCAGTAATGATTCAACCAACTCATTATACAATGCTGACTGATACTTACTAGGAACTAAGGTGAAAGTGCCCAACTGATGCACTCTGGTCAACTTCAATTGTTTGAGTGATTGAGTGATTCCTGAAAAGTGATTGGTGACTGATACTATTATTGATGATGTTACTGATATTATTACTGATATTTTTACTGATGCTAATACTGATGCTAATACTGATGCTGTTACTGATGCTGTTACTGATAATATTACTGATACTATTACTGATGCTGATACTGATTCTGTTACTGATATTATTACTGATACTATTACTGATTCTATTACTGATTCTATTACTGATTCTATTATTGATTCTATTACTGATTCTATTACTGATACTGATACTATCACTGATACTATTACTGATACTACTACTGATACTACTACTGATACTGATACTATCACTGATACTATTACTGATACTACTACTGATACTGATTCTATTACTGATACTATCACTGATACTATTACTGATACTGATACTATTACTGATGCGACAGTATTTTTCGAAAATATTCATACCAGTGCGACAAAATTATTGATACCAATATTTCAATATTATTCAAACTAGTGTGACGATTATTAAAACCAAATGGCATAATGTTTTACATCAACTTTAGTAGATTTCAGTAATTAGATATTTACAACTGGACGACTGTTCTTATATACTATTCTTGGAATCTTCCAATCAACGGTCGAAACGGGCAAAACTAACTAGTTTCCATGTTATCCTATAAAAACATTTGGTTTGAATAATTTGAAATATTGGTTTGAATATTTTGTCGCACTGGTATAATTTTGTCGCACTGGTATAATTTTGTCGCATTGGTATAGGCTTTTTCGAAAACTATTCATACAGTATTTTTCAAATTATTCATTCTAGTGCGACAAAATTATTCATACCAATATTTCAAAATTATTCAAACCAAATACAAGTTATTATACACAAGATAACATGGAAACTACTTTAGTTTTGTCGCTTTTGAAGCTTAATTGAAAGACTCCAAGAATATTATGAATGAGCAATCGTCCAGATATAAAATTTCTGATTACTGAATTCTATTAAAAGTTGGTGTGAAACATTATGCTATTTGGTATGAAAAATTGTCGCACTGGTATGAAAAATTTTGAAATATTGGTATGAATAATTTTGTCGCACTGGTATGAATAATATTGAAAAATACTGTACAAGTGCGACAAAATTATTCATACCAAATGGCGTAATGTTTCACACCAACTTTATTAGTTTTCAGTAATCAGATATTTTATGTCTTGCAGATTGCTATTACATTCTATTCTTGGAATCTTTCAATCAACGGCCAAACGGACAAAACAAAAGTAGTTTTCATATTATACTGTATATTATAACTTGTATGTGGTTTGAATAATTTTGAAATATTGGTTTGAATATTTTTGTCGCACTGGTATAATTTTGTCGCATTGATGAATAATTTTGAAAAATACTGTATCAATAATTTCGAAAAATACTGAAATACTGATACTATTACTGATACTGATTCTATTACTGATGACTACTGATGACTACTGATGACTACTGATGACTACTGATGACTACTGATGACTACTTAAGTGAGTGAATGATTGACTGAATGAGTGAGTGAGTGACTAGTCACAGTGGACTGCTCACTTACTCAATACTCAACTAATTGACTAGGCTTTTGATCAAGTGATTAATGTTTTATTTTTCTACTCAACTACTTGATGCAACTAGTCAACCACTTCACTGACTACTCAAATTATTGACTCAACTGATTAGTCAACTACTCGATTACTCAACTAGTCAACTAGTCAACTACTTACTGACTACTAAACTACTCATCTGACTAATTAACTACTTAAATACTTAACAGACTCCTTAACTGCTCAAATACTCAACTGACTAATTAACTAGTCAATTACTCAACTAGTCAACTGATTGAGTCAACTGACTAGTCAACTAGTCAACTAGTCAACTACTTAACTGATTGAGTCAACTGACTAGTCAACCACTCAATTACTCAACTAATCAATTAGTCAATTAGTCAATTAGTCAATTAGTCAATTAGTCAATTAGTCAATTAGTCAATTAATCAATTAGTCAATTAGTCAATTAGTCAATTAGTCAATTAGTCAATTAGTCAATTAGTCAATTAATCAATTACTTAACTAGTCAACTGAGTGACTCAACTGACTAGTCAACTACTCGATTACTCAACTGACTATTCAACTATTCAACTAATCAACTAGTCAACTAGTCAACTACTCAACTACTCAACTACTCAACTACTCAACTACTCAACTACTCAACGACATATTCGCTGCAGTACTTGACTTCTCAATTCATCTAATTGACTACTTCACTGTTCCATAATTTAAGTACTTACCGATTGGGTGACTGCTTCATAATCACCTGATCAAGTGACTTCTTCAAAACTACTTAGACCCACTCAGTAAATTGCTGACTACTGATGACTATTCTCAGCCATTCTTTTCTTCATAACTACTCATTTACAGTAATTGACTGGACTGCTTTAACCTCACTTGTTAATTGTTACTTCTGTATAATGCATTACTATTTACATTTATGACTTTTCACTTTGTGCCGGCTTCCAAAACCAAGCTGGCCAGCCGTGACTCCAAGTCGCGAATTATATAAACTCGATCAATCTTCTCTTCTCAATCTCTTCTCAATTTCTTCTCATTCTCTTCTCATCTCTTCTCAATTTTCTCTTCTCGATCTTCTCTTTTCAATTTTCTCTTTTCAATTTTCTCTTTTCAATCTTCTCTTTTCAATTTCCTCTTCTCAATCTTCTCTTCTCAATCTTCTCTTCTCAATCTCTTCTCATTCTCTTCTCAATCTCTTCAATCTTCTCTTCTCATAATTAATTCACCCTCAACTCACTTATCGTCAAGTGTGTCTGGAATGGCTCTACCTCCACAGTCTTGAGCCTCCGGCACCTCTGCCTCTTTTTCTGCACAGTATACTTTGGCTCACGTGTGATTTCTGTCAAAGTGGCAGTCAAGGAATACGCCAGCGGAGAGATGCCCTGGCTGTTGGTGAAGGTGAAGTTGCGGGAACCAAGCGTGGTCACATTGTCCAACTTCAACACATCGCCCACATTTAAGTTGCGGATCTTGTATGGCAAGATCAACTGGTCGCCTTTGGTCACCAAGTACGGGATGTTGTGGATCTTGCAAATGGCATACAAGTCGTTGTTGCCGTTGGAGTCGAACTTAAGCGCCTTGAGGTCGGGCACCAGAGGGGCAGTTTGGGCCGGTGCTGGTGGCTGCATACGCAACATGGCGTTGTGGGTGCGGGCACACAGCGAAAACGTACGTACGCCGAGAACGCTGTTGTTGACAAGGTGTTTGAACATTGGGCTGGAGACTAGTGAAGGTTTTTCTGAAGAAACACACCGCGGAGAGCGCACCTGAAGATGTCACGTGATACTTTTATGATTAGTCACGTGCTATGGCACGTGACTCATTTATGATATAATCACGTGCATTTCCACTGTAGCGTTGGCTCTTCTTATAGACAGTGGCGGAGCCTTGACTGGTGCTTTGCTCCTCTAGTGATCCAGGAGTCCTCCCACAACATGCCACGAGAGCACGTCGGTCTACCAAGAAACATATCCTACAGGACAATGCAGAAAAAAAAACAATGGCTCCTACGAAACACAAGCGAAACTTCCATGAAACAATAACGGAACTCCATTGAAACGCCACCAACTGTGGCACTCTGCAGCACCCCCGAAAGGCTTCCTAACCACGTGCAATGTTGTGGTACTCTGTCCCAGGCAGCCGTCTCGGCCCCCATCCATGGCGCACTCTGTTCCTGTTTGGTAGCGCGAGGAAAAAAAACCGAGCGAAAATCAATCAACAATATCCATACTTCTATACGCAAGCCCTCTCACGCTTTCCGGACAGATCACACCGACGCCCGGATATCACACACCCAAACCTGGTGTATAGAGTTTTGCTTCCGGCACGACCCACGCTGAGTCCCACCCCCGCGAGAAAAAGCTCCTTGTAGCGGATACCGCCGTGACAGCGAGCACCATAACCAATCGAGGACTAGTCGAATAGGCCGAGAACCACGCCAAGACAGGAAGTGGATTAAGGATCTTGACTATCTATCAGAGGACTATCAGGAGGCTGACTAATTAGAAGACTACCAGGAGCCTAACTAATAGAGGACTACTAGGAGCCTGACTAATTAGAAGACTACCAAGAGCCTGACTAATTAGAAGGAGCCTGACTAATTAGGAAATTGGCTATTGGGATCTAGTATCGGGAACTGAAGAATCGGAATTTGAATATCAAAGAATTTCTTTCGGAGATCTCCTATCAAAAGCTTCTAATCAGAAATCTGCTCAGAAAATTGCTGGAAGTCGACTATCAGAAATCCATTCATCGGAAACTGTCATCATCCATCCAATCTATTAGTCTCGGAGTATCTTGACCAATCCAGATAATAAGTCTATTACAGTCTAATAGTCCCGTTCTGAGAGCAAAGTAGCCACGCTGGCTTATTCCCCCCACCAGAGCTTCCACCAACAAAACCTCCCGGAGAACCTATTCTACCCAGTCTATCATTTACACCGCCATGTCAGGGTCATTTTGGAAACTAAGTAACGGCTTCACGTCGCTTTCTAATGTGCTGACCATCTTGGATAACTACAACATTGCCAAGAGCGAATCCAACGCCAACGCCGCCGAGACACTTGTCAAGTTATTTGACGAAAGCGATCTTTTGCAGGAGTTGATGTCCAACAACTCAGCGCTCTTGGAGTTTCTACGTGACGACAATGTGATTGCGCTCTTGGTGGATCTCTTGATACTGGAGAGTTTGACTGGCGACGAGCTAGAGGTATCGCTTAAAAACTTGAGCTTGGACCTGGAGTCCCGAAATTCCAATTCCAATGAAAGCAAAGCCTCTGAAACCCAAGAGCCTTCAGATACCGCGTCGGATACCTCAGACGCATCGGAAGAAAAGCTCGATACCAATGAAAACGATGAGCTGGACGAGACCTTTGATGAAAAAAGAACGCGTTATGCCACGTTGGCTGCAGAGATATTATCTGCAGACGTATGGTCATTAACCGATACGGTGATGGAGTCGACGGAGAACTTGAACAAGTTATGGTCCATTCTCGATTTTCTGCCGCCATTGTCCATCAATCTTGCCACCTACTTTATGAAGATTATGGAGCATTTGTTGGACATGAAATGTGAAGAAATGGTGACGTATCTTATCGACAACCAGCCCAATCTCGTTCACAAATTCATCAAGCACTTATCAAACCCACCATTGATGGATTTTTTGTTGAAGTTGATTTCCACCGACAAGCCTGATAATTCCACTGGTATTATTGATTTTTTGCAGGAACAGCATTTGATCAAGAAGCTTGTGAATGCACTTGCGACGGATGAAAAGGAAGAGGAAGAGGAAAGTAATGGAGAAAGAGAGGTAGAAAAGGTCGAAGAGGATGGAGAAAAGGATGGAGAAAAGGATGGAGAAAAGGATGCTGAAATTGATGCTGAAATGGATTCAGATATGGATTCAGAAAAGGATGCAGAAATGGATTCAGAAAAGGATTCAGAAAAGGATTCAGAAAAGGATTCAGAAAAGGATGCAGAAAAAGATGCAGAAAAAGATGCAGAAAAAGATGCAGAAAAAGAAGCAGAAATGGATTCAGAAAAGGATTCAGAAAACGAAGCAGAAAAAGACGCAGAAAAAGGAGAAAAAAATCAAGATCAAAAATCAGAACTCTTAAGCTCTTCTGATATGGAATTAGCCCGTCAATCTTCTGCTGCAGACTTCTTGAAAGCTCTCATCACCATTTCTGCAAACTCTACTACTGACAATTCTACTATCGGCCCAAACGAATTGACACGTGAACTTGTCTCGTATGAGATGATGTCTGAACTCTGTGACATTATGTTAAAAGGTGGCTATGCATTGGGAAATGGAGTGGGAATAATCATCGAGATCATTCGAAAAAACAACTCAGATTATGACATTCTCCCGGTGCTCTACATCACCCTCGAAAGCCACTTGCCCACGGGCCGTGATGCTATTTATTTGGGCCACTTGGTCAAAGTTTTTGGGAGCCGCATCAGCGACTTCAACAAATTCCTCACTCACACAGATTCTTCAGCCAAGCTCAAAACCACTTTTGGCGAAATCGAACCGTTGGGCTTCGAGCGTTTCAAGATCTGCGAGTTGATTGCTGAGCTTCTACACTGCTCGAACATGGCGTTGTTGAACGACAACAAAGGCTTTGATGTGGTGAGGATTCGCGACGAGTTGCGGAAGAAAATGAAGGACTTCGATCCCGTTGGTTTCAAATATAACGAAATCATTGAGATGCCCCAGGAAGAATTGGCTCCCAGTTTCGCAGCAGAGAGAGAAATCGCCGAAAAGTTTGAGCACGAAACTAAAAAGTTACGTGAAAAGGCAAACGACTCTCATAGGGATACCGATGATGACTTCAATGATACAGTGGACCTGTTCAACGCCAACATGCAGGAAGGCGTTCGGGGCGACGGTGAAGTGGAGCTAGACGAAGAGGAGGAAGTGCATGCCAATGCTAACTTGACCGAGGATCAGATGCGCCAAAACCCCGTGGTAGGGGACTATCTCAAGATCCAACTCTTCGACACGCAGATCATCTCCAACATCTTGTCGATGTTTTTCAAGTTCCCCTGGAACAACTTCTTGCACAATGTTGTTTTTGATATAGTGCAGCAGGTGTTGAACGGGTCCATGGATATTGGCTTCAACAAGTTCTTGGCCATCGATATCTTCCACTCTGGAAACATCACCATTCGCATCACCGAAGGTCAAAGGCTCTGTAATGAGTACGAGGATTCCCACGGCGGACTCAGGCTCGGGTACATGGGCCATCTCACGTTAATCGCCGAGGAGGTGGTGAAGTTCATACAACTCTACCCTGTCGGTACCGTGAGTGGGCTCATCAATGAGAAAATCGAGGACGAGTTGTGGAGCGACTATGTGAGTCGAGTTCTCTATGACACCAGAAAGAAGTATAATGCCATCTTGGGAGGGAGCGATGTGGACGACGAGGAAGGCTCCAACACGTTTGACGAGAGTACCGGTGAAATAATCGAGGAGGGCGATCTAGATTCGGACTTGAACCTCGATCCCACCATCGACCATGACTTGATTGGTAACGCATATGAGAACCACGGCAAGGAAGAGGAGTACACCGAGGATGTGGACGAAGAAAAGCCCAAAGCAGGCAGTATCCGGTTCTCCAGCGATGAATCCGAGTCAGAGTCCGAAGATGATGATGACCATTTCGCCAGCTATATGTCGCTGCAGTTGAACAACTCTGGATCAAGCGGATTCATGGCTTCGCTCAACAACAAGGCCAAGGAATTCACCGAAGCCGACTCCGACAAACCAAAGAGCTACATGCCCTTTGAAGACGATGAAGACGATGACGACTACATCGATCCCAACGACGACGGCATGTCGTATAAAAAAGCCCATCTGTTGTACGACTCCCGGGGCATGCTTGTAAGCGAGCAGCTCCAAGGCGACAAGAGTCTAAGCGACAACTCCTCCAGCAGTTCCGACAGTGATGACGACGACCTTCGCGAGGACGACCTTGTGGAGGAGCAGAGCAACAAGCTCACGCGGGCAGCCAGCAAGGGCTGATGAAGGATTTGATGACGAAACGATCTCATGATTATGACATCACGCTGGCGGCGTGACACTAAATAGAAGACAGAATAGACTAGAGATATTAGATCCCTGCTGTAGTATAGGTTGAGACGCCTGCTGTAGTATAGGAGATATGCGACGCCTGCTGTAGTATGGACCTGATGAACCAGAGATAGTCTTGTCTTTGTATATATGAATTTGAACAAGATATAGCCAACTGAGTATAGATCTGAAGTGAATTTCACTCTACTTCTGATAGATCTAGAATCCCCTGTAATATGGCTGAATAATCTCACCACTGCAGCTGTATGGATCGAAAGGTGGTTAGAACTTTCTGTGGAGGTATCTTTACCGATTTTGAATTAGTTCGGTTCGGGTATGGGACATGAATGTTGTGTCAGTAGCACTGGCATTGAAAAATACTGGGTGCAATTATTTGGGCCAGTCGAGGTCTTATATAGTGCAAGGTTTGCGCGTGTTTCATGAATTTGAGGTACAAAAGCAACTTGCTTTTGCAACCATGTTAGCAGGTGCGAGGTATATAAACCTCCGCGTTGGTGCCACTTTTCGCCAGTATATTTTTTCTTCATCGCCATGAATATCCATTTAGAGTATACCACTTAAGCATAAACCTATAAATTTGGAAATGTTGAACATTGTTACAAGTCAGAAATGGTTGGAAAGTCCATACTAAGGTACTGAAATCCATACTAAGGTACTGAAATCCATACTAAGATACTAAATCCAATCGACCCTGAGCTATGGAAGCTACAAATCATGTCTATAGCCAAAATTCGGTGTTTACACTTGAATATTGGTCTAAGATAGCATTACAGACCACGGCAACTGGTCATATCACTTGTCCAAAGATAAGTACCGAACAGTATGAGAAACTATAACTCATACACCTGCTGGATTCTTGGTTTTCATAATATATGGTCAACTAGCCTTGGAGCAGATCAAACCAGTCAAGGACCAACAAGTATGATTTGCCGATGTGGAGTTCAACTATCACTATCACGTGGCAGCGGCCTTCTGAACAGGAGCCACCACTGCATGTTCCAGTTTCCGGCCCTCGCGTTCCAAAGGTGGCAAGTGGGCCACAGCATTGTCCACCTCGTTGACCAGGTCCACCGTGGTGAGCTTATGGGGTACTCCGCCAATCAAGCCCTTACTCATGGCAAAGCCTGACGACCGTTCCGAGATGTGTGCATCGTAGAACTCGTCTTCGATGGGGTGCATCAACACCGTGTTGTTTTTGGTGATGGAAATCACTGTGTTGGAAGGCACACAAGTCCAGTCGCCTCGTTCAAAAGTCAACGGCTCACTGGCCACGAAGATTACGTCTTGCGAGCGATTGAGCCGCTCCATCCTGAACAAGTTGGGCTCGTACTCGAGAAAACGCAGCCCCGTCGAAAAGTGCAAGCTGGCGGCCTCATCTGTTTTGGATGTGATATATCGAGACACTACCACCAGTTCTCCATCAGTGATGGCAAAGTTGAGGAGCGATGGCTCAGTGGTTTCCTCTCGCTGCCAGGTTTTGATGAGCTCCGTGACTGTTAGTAGCGCTGTGCGCAAGATGGTGTGGTTGAATTGTGTGGCAGGGTTTTCGGGGTCGTAACCCATCCGGAGAAGCGTATCGAGGAACAACGCAAAGCAGCACTCGCTGTCAGTGGAGCCCTGGATGAACAAGAAGAACTTGTCATGCAAGTGATCGATGATCTTGCGTTTGATCTTGCCAAAAGAGGAGATGCCTCCGTTGTGCATGAAGAGGATCTTGCCGTACTGGAACGGGTGACAGTTTGTCTCGGCCAAGATGCCCTGAGTGGAAGCCCGCACGTGGGCGAACACCAACGACGACTCGGTGCAATTTGATAGCGAGTTGAGGTTGACGTTGTTCCAAGCCGGTGTGATTGCCTTGAACACGCACGGTTCGTTCTGGTCGCCGTAGTAGCCCACGCCAAAGCCGTCTCCGTTGATGGGGTTGCGCATATCGAGCCGGAGCCGGGAATCGAAGCTCTGGTTGATGATGGAGTGGGCGGGGCGTGTGAGGAGGTCCAGGAGCATCATTGGTTCCCTTCCTTTATAGATCATGAATCTGCACATGATGATGGAAGTAGTTATGAATCCGTGCAGTTGCGTAATATAAAGTGATGAATCAAAGTGGTATCAAAGTTGTATCAAAGTGGTATCAAAGTGGTATCAAAGTTGTATCAAAGTGGTATCAAAGTCAAAGTGGTATCAAAGTGGTATCAAAGTGATGTATCGAAGTAGTATCAAAGTGATGTGTAGTGATTCTAGTTGAAGTAGTTCGAGTTCTAGTTTTAGACTTCTTGAGTCCCAGTTTTGAGATTTCTGGACGGGATTGTAGTTTGAGTAGCTCAGTGATATTCAATGAGATTTGCTTGATCTATTATGGGAATTCTAAGTATTGTAGTTCAGTATTTCAGCTCTAGTGAATGGTGTCACTTGTAGTGTGGGAGGATCACTTGTAGTATGGGAATATGACTTGTGGTGTGGTAATATCACTTGTAGGGTAGTAATATCACTTGTAGGGTAGTAATATCACTTGTAGGGTAGTAATATCACTTCTAGTGTAGTAATATCACTTCAAGTGTAGTAATATCACTTCTAATGTGGTGGTTATGTGTGTACTTTATTGCTGGTGTAGTGGTGTGCGATCATGTTTTTAAGTTATCAAACCAGCGCGCAAAATGTTCGAGCTAAAAAAACAAAAATATAAACCAGCGCGCAAAATCATAAACCAGCACACCAAAATCATAAACCAGCACACCAAAACTATAAACCAGCGAACAAATTATTCAAACCAATACAAGTTCTTATACACAGAAAACATGGAAACTAGTTCAATTTTGTCCGTTTCAACTGTTGATTGGAAAACTCCAAGTGTAGTATATATCAGCAATCGTCCAGAAATAAATATCTGCGTATTGAATTCTAAAAGTGTTGGTGAAACAATTCGTTACTTGGTTTGAAGAATCGAAGTGGTACGAAACTTTTTGAAATTGGTTTAAATAATTTTAAAACGCTGTATTTTGAAAGTTTCGTACTCCTTCGCGCAATCTTTCAACCAAAATACAGTGTTTCAAAATTATTCAACCAGCGCGCAAAATTATTCAAACCAAATGAAAAATGTTCCACACCAACTTTTAATAGATTCAGTAATCAGAAAATTTACATTTGCACGATTGCACATTTATACTATTCTTGGAATCTTCCAATGAACGGTCAAAAAGGACAAAACTGTTTTCATGTGTTCCTTTAAATTAAAACTTGTATTTGGTATGAATAATTTTGTCACATTGGTATGAATAATTTTGAATACTGTAGTGTACACCAACTTTAATTACAATATTCTGAAAATTAAATCTGAGAATTACTTTATGTCTACATCAGAAGTCAAGGGTCAAAAGGATGGAACTAATTGGTTTCTTGAAATCCTATATATAACAACTTGTATTTAGTTTGAAAGAATGTGAGAATAGCTTTAATTATTGGTTTGATGATTTGAATCGTTGCCAGCGCGGCAAAACAAAAGATTCTTCATCTTCGCAAATTCTTCAAACCAAATGAATAAGCGGTTGTAGTGTATTTCAAAATTATTCAACCAGCGCGCAAAATTATTCATACCAATACAGTCTTTTTCAAAATTATTCATACTAGTGCGACAAAATTATTCATACTAGTGCGACAAAAATATTCATACTAATATTTCAAAAATATTCATAC